>JAQFYR010000195.1:0-14961 GCA_034694985.1 Campodea silvestrii
GTGCATCAAAATTCCGTATTTACAAATTATACTGGAAAAGAGTATGGTATTAAATACTGATATCTTATTGTTGACAGCAATATAAATTCTGGGGTCTTGTTGACAACAATATACACACTTCTGTGGTCATGCTGACACTTGACAGCAATGTACAACTACATTCTGGGGTCATGTAGACAGTAATGTCGAATGAAAACGCGAAAAAATTGACACCAGGTGCTTGTTGTCCTATTTTTTCACAATTCCATACTGTAATTTTATAACTTATCAAATAAACATTTCTGAATTATTATGTTACCTTGTATAATAAATATAAATAATGTAAATACTGCACTAAACACACTGAACATCATGTTATATCTACGGCATTTCGTTCTCTCAACTTGAAACTTTGATATTTATTGTACCGTCATAGAAAAAACCCTTCCGTGTTCCTAATACTCACTCCCTCTGGAGAATGAAATAATAATGACTTGCTTCGTTTTCTGGAAGATGTTGTTTGAGTCATCGTGTCGAAATTCTCTTCGCTTTAGATGACAAAGTAAAACAAACATATTTACGTTGTGCTGATATGAAAATAAATACTGTTCCGTACTGCAAGTGTGAACATCAGGAGCACTGGTAAATCACTAAAGTAGTAAAGGTATTGGGAGTAGAAGATTTCAAATTCATTACAGCGAGAGTGTACTTACGAGTTAGTAGTTGTAATAATTTATTTACAAATAAGCCAGATTTACACAAGGTGGCAAAAATCGTTCAACGGTACAGTCATATTACTTATTATAAATGGTGATATTTATTCTCAGGGGGATCATAGGCCCTGAATTTCCCTCATCCGGGTAAATGGGAGATCAGGGTATAGGTAAGCCCATTTTACATTGGCACAGTACATTTTACTTTCTAGTGGTGTCATTTTATTTCCAAAGCAGTAGAAACCATGCTTTACTTATCGAATGTCCGGCCCTAATCGGATGAGGCAGAAACTTGGGCATTCATTAATTCTAGCATTAAATTACGATTCTCTGTTCGAAAGCATACAGTATATTTGTCTAGATTGTAAACTAACATCGTAAGAGTAAGTGATACTATTTCTAATGTCATGTGAAGCAAACACTGTGGAATACCTTAAGAAATATTCTACATTTATTGCATGCGGTGATTACCTGATTTAACTGATTTATCATTCAGAATGAGCTTTGGAAGGGAATTTCCTCGTATCACTTCCAATTTCTAGATTTGGGGACAGCGCCTACGAAATTTACAGTTCAGTGTAGTTTCCCTTTTTCCGAAGACAGTGAAGTTTATATCAAGTAGCTGTACTCGTTGGAGGCGTAGACTTCAAACAACAATACTGATGGCATTGAAAGTTTCTCTGATATCGAAATTATCAGAAACACTGTTCTGTCACTTACGCTCGCTGCTGCAAATGTTCATTAAGATGGATTTTTTTAAAACTTTCCCTCAAATATACAGTGAAGTGACACTTGAAACAACATTACGTATAAATGGTTAAATTTAAATCTTTGACATTATCACAATGTACTGCAGAATTCAGACTTTTGCACTTTTCATCTTTTCAGAGAAGTCTTCCATATATACACCTAAATTTATTCTAAAATTATTAAAATGAAGGCAAACCATAAACAACTAACTACATTGCCAAAAGCACTTGAAGTTCATCTTCATAAAAAAGCTCTCTTTCATCACTCCCTACTCTCTTCCATCAAATTGAGTCATTTTTCTTTTCCAATCTTCATGATGCTGCTAACTTTTCATAAATTTCTATTTTCTAAAGTGAATGCTATTCTTATTCAGAATAATCCAGGAAACAAAATAGAATGTTTTGTGAGTGTATGCTTGAGGACTCTATAACAACGCATGAAAAAAATGTATGTTTGGAAGAGAAACGAAATACTGCGAAAGCACGTTCACTACAAACTTCTTTTTTCTTTCTTTCTTTTTCCCCGTCTTTTCCATTTTAGTGATGATGATGACGATGCCTGATTGCCTTCAGACAAAAAATATAGACGCTTGATTCACGTTCTTTTGCATAAAGATAAAGGAGAAGCCTTTCAAGCACTTCTTTCTTGCACTCAAGGTTAGAATTCCTTTATCTTCTGCTGGTTCATACAGTAGGATGAGTTGAAGGAAGATTCTTTTTTTGCACTAGAAGCTATCATGGATCATGCTGGAAATTATGGGGAGAAGAACAATTGAAATTAGAATACTGATGTTTATCTTATATCCGTTGGAAGTTTAAGGTGTTTTATTTTGTGCCTGTAGAAAAGTTTCGGAATGATATAATTATTTGGTGGTGATGGGGTATTTAAATTAAAGGGAGACAGTTAATGAAGGAGGAAGAATGTTTGGGAGAACACCAGTGGATCTGACGGTTTACAATCACAAAGAGTGGAAAAGGAGAACGTGCACTTGTTTAGATTACGTCTTTTACTCAACGTTTTGTGAAGTAACGTAAGTGGCGATTTTAATAGTTGCAGTATAAGAAGTGCAGCACAGTCAAAGACTCTAACTATGCTAGACACCTGAGCATATAAAATTATATGGGCAAACAAGATATTATGAGAGAATAGCAGCAGCACAAATTATTTTGAAATTGCCACATGAAATTGAGTAAATTTATTGCCTATATTTAGGAATATTCCTTAAGCGTTCAGGAATTTCAAGTTGTTGCCATGAATTTCTGCAAAAACTTTGTTTGAGGACCACTGATACTTTCTCTCAGTGACGCACACGCTTGAAGCACATCACTGGTTAAGATGGACAAAATGTGTTGAATATAACTCAAAAATAATCATGTTCTTTAGTCTTTACTACGTTGGTATATTTTATAAAGTATACAGTACTGTAACATGCCACTTTTGTTTGGTGGAACATCTCAAAAACACAGGGTAGCCTAATCTTAATAATGTAACGTTCAGACTAGGACCTTAAACCATAGCTTAAGGTAAGGCGATACTTAAGTGCATAGTTTGAACACACCTTAAGGTATGTTTTCACACCTTAAGTTGCGTTCCAGACCTGATGGGTATATACCTGGACAAGTATACTGTAGTGTACAATGTCTTGTATTTTTATATATTAAACTGCGTGTCATTATTCAACAATTTAATGTTACATTTTCGATAATGACGAACTGTTAAAGTTCAGTGAATGTATCACAAGCGGTAATCGCGAAATATCTTTTGGTAATATTAGATATAAAGGCAAAAATTCCAAATAGTTTACGTTTTTACATTATCGCGGGAAAGCATATTCGCATGCGTATCACATATTATAATTATATATATACATATATAGCTTTCATGTAATTTAGTAGCAATCTCTAAATACTTGTGACTCAGTTGTGTAATTGTAATTGAAAATAAATTTAGTACAGGAAGCAAGTTTTTGTAACTGACCTGATATAAATGTCGTCATTATGTCAGTGGAGACTGAAGACTATCAGACTATAGATAGGTGCTGATGCTGTAATCTTTAGGTTTACATTTTCTTTGACTTTTGGGAAAATTTGAAGAAACTGTGATCGACATTATCCACGTTCAGACTTTATACAGACCATATTGCTTCCAGTAATACGTTTAAATTTCGTCAGCTTGTTGAGTTTTCAAGTCTCCCACTAGATCGCCTTCAGATACATATAGCCAGAAACTTAATTTTGCAAGACATTTCTTTGGTATTAGTAATTTTGTACCCAACCATCTCTTAAGATTGGAATTGGGCATGTGCAATGACTCCTTTTCACTGGTAAAAAGACATTTCAAATTCATCGGTAAAATACTCATAATTGATGATAATAAATTCAGTAATCAAATTTGCAAGGTAATTAATTTATCTAACATAGAAACAGCTGAATCTTGTAAATGGTTTAAAAATCTCCTTCTAGTTTGTAACAATGATGGCACCAAATCTTTTCTTTGGCAATGGTTCAATTTTAGAGACGTGCATGCCATAGAGTTACTGTTGACAACTTTACTCAACTCATCTCATAACATAAATATTTCAAAATTTATTGATAATTTAGATAACTCTAATATTACCGTTTCTAATTTTGGTTACTTTTGTCAGGCTAGTCCGTATTTAAACAATAACTGGCCCCGTCATCTAGCAAGGTTAAATATTAAATTAAGACTCTATTTCAAAGGAAGTTTCTATTTTAATAAAATCAAAATTGTTAATTATCCATATGAAACTTGTTCGTATTGCAGTTCAGGAGAGTCCCTTAATTTATATCATATTTTCAAAGAATGTTTTGCTTTAAGTAACCTTCAAACTAAATATTTAGATTGGTTTGACGAAAAATATAATTTCAAAGAAACCTTATTTAACCTGAACCTAAATTCTGTTAAAACAATCCATAAATTTCTCTCAGAAGTCATTACACACTATGATTTGTATTGATATTTACTTAACTTCACAAATTTATTATATTATTATGGCTTTAATCAATGAATTAGATTTGCCAATAACTATGTTAACAAATATTTGTTACAACTCATGATTATATTTATTTTTGTATTTGTTGTACCACAAACCTTAATGGTTTATATGTACTGAATGAAGAATATAGATGCAAGAAACATATAGCCAGACGCCATATCAAGTGTGTCACTATGACTTAGTACTTGAGTGTGCATGCTATTGTACGTAATGTTAAAGGTAACAGCAAAGGCAACTTGTAGCATGTACGAACATAGCAACATCATTGATGTTTGGAAATAAATCTCAAAACGAAAAAAAAAAAAAAATTAGTGAAATTCAAGAACGCGGCTGTAAGTTACTTCTATGCTGCGGCAATCGACTGGTCTAAAAACTATCTATTTGGCACTAAAAGTCACTTAACTCATAATGCTATAAGTACAACGCTTCGTTGCATATAAACGAAACATTCGTTAAAGGACAGGAAGATACAATATTTTCTCTTTTGCTTAACTTAAATTGATAAGAATGTTTCAAGGCTCTCGTAGTCAAACTTTCTAAATATTTAAAGATGCATTTTATCCTCTAAAATTTTGTTGTATTCCTAACATAATAACAATTTGTATCTTGGAGTATTACAGACAATTTTTTATTCATCCATCAAAGGCAGTGTATCACTGGCGGAAAATAAAAATAAAGCAATCATTCTTGCATGCTTTCTTCAGAAATAAAATTAGTTCTCCTTTATTAACCTCTCTGTTATACATTACGTAGCATGAAATAATTCTTAAGATAAAGTAAAGCATATCTATTCTAGAGAATAAAATATAGAAAAGAAGAAAAATGAGAAGGAAAAAAAAGAAAAATCTATTGTGATTACTGCTAATAAAAGAAGCTTCGAGACCTTCAGCGAGCATGACTAATTTCCTGTTGTTTCTTCAAGTACAAAAAGGAAAATCCATCAGGTGGAATAAAAGACTTTTTCCTCTGAATGAGAGCAGAGCAGAACGGATTCGGCAGGTTCAAATACAGATCGGAACAAAGACTAGTACAGAGGAGGAAATAAAATAAAGAATGATATTCTTTCTAATATATAAAGGAGCAAAAGGAAAGTTCCAAATTTTCACCAACCATATATTCAAGTAAATGTTTTTGTTCTGATAAGAGATGAAGACTCCATTTCAAGTATTTTATATTTACATTCTCAAAGCAAATATTTTGTTTCGAAAGTAAATTTACTATGTATAATTCTATAAATCTCAAAAACTTTGGAGTCTAATGTATTACCCCTGAAAATCTTAGAAATTACAGCAGTTTTCCGTCGTTCTCTGATGACTACACACGACACGACGATTTTAATTATACTTAAACCACTTTATTTGGAGTCAATAAATAAATATAAATGACCCTGCCAATATAATGTATATTTCAGGTACTGATATAATAGTAAATCTTCTGCAACCTATTTCAAATACATAATTACATAACCGCATATATACATTGGTGAGGGGTCTGAGTGCACTAGAATGGCAATTTCTTTATTTCTGTACAAAGTATATCACAGAATAATTATTTTTATATGTAATATAATGTGGAAATATAGGAACTCCGTGACATTCTAAGTTTACTTGAGATTTATATTTCACATATAAGGTAACCATGGAACCTAGACACAGTTCCGTCACAAGTACTTATTAGTTCACAGTAACTAATTGAGAAAATTACACAATTGCAAAAAATAAAAATAAGTTTTAAGAGATGCTTCTTTCAGTCGATTATTTATTACTTATAATAAAATTAACTGCTTCGGAACTCGCTACAGTATTTCCGATGAAACACAGATGTTCGTTATTTCGTCTGAATTCTGCAGACCTCTCAAACATATAAATCTATTCATCCGCTGACATCGATCTTCAACGGAACAGAGCTGAACGAGGAAGAATATTACATAACTATGTTTTAACTTTGGAATAAGAGACATAATTACACCTGTCTTTCAAATATGGAAAAATAAATTAGACCCTATGGATTTTGGACTAATTTTTAACACCGTCATTTTGTTTCTAGTGTCACTATTTATTAATTCTATTTTAATGTAATAACGAACTTCATTATTATACAAGTATCAAAACATATGATATTCACAATTATATTCACAATGAAAGTATTTACGTCTTTGTAATAAACTAACATATTGCCTAGAAATTTTATCACTAGCATTTTGAGATATACATACACGATTTACACTGTTGAAAGTGTCATCTAGCGACGAGTTCAGAACTACATGTACGTAATCTCATAACACGTTTTTACTGTAGCTAGAAATCAAAGGCGGATCCAGAATTTTGGAATGAAGGGGGCTCAAAAAGAAAGGAAAAATATAAAAAATATGCGTTATTTGAGAAATTCAAACTCAAGTGTTGGAAATACATTCAACACAAATAGTACGGTACGTTAGAAAAATGTGGTTTAAATATAATCCATGCAGATGTAATGTAAGTACTAAGTAATATTATGAGTTTACAAAATAAAAAACTGTCACTATTAAAATTTATAGCAGAAGTACTGGTACACGCAATCATCACTTAATCACATTTTTCTAGCAGCGAATTTCATAAAATTCTCTGAAGGAATAGGAGCTGATTTTTCGGATTAATCCGTATTAAATCATAATCAGAAAAGCTGAATGTTTTTATTTAACTGTAGAACTGAATAGCTAGATCTGAGTAGTAGAATAAAATGTAACATTTCCTATTATTCAAATTCGTAAAATTCAATGTTAGGAATATTGTGTTTTCTTGTTTGTTTTCGGCAGAGTATCTGATGAGATCTAAAGAAAAGCTTCATGTAGGAGTTGGCTAATGGAAACGAGGGCGAAAATTGTCACGTTTTACAACGCAAATTTTGTGTCTACCCCTTCAGAATTAGTTTTATATGATGAAAATATATAAAGTTGTTATACTATATCATACTACTGCTGATTTTTTTTTTTTTATTTCCTGAAATGAGGACTTCATGCATGGCCATATGTGGTGGCCATTAGTTATTACAGCTTGTATTAGGTTGGCTCTTGTGTTGTCATAATATTCACATTCAAATACTCGGTTCCACAAACCGTCGGTTTCTTTAATTTTGAAACAGTCATGGTAATTTTCAAAATTTCCATGGTCTGTTAAAAATTGATTTAGAACTCGATCACAATGAGGAACTAAATGGGATACAGTTAAAATGTATAGTCTATCTTTCTGGTGACTGTTTAGGTAATGTCCCATTGTCGTTGCTATTTATTCATCATATTCGTATTTACAATTATATTTACAGCGAATTTTTTAATTCCAATATCAATTCTTTACAATTTTGATATGTAGGCCTACACTTTTGATATGCACAATTTAAATTTACACAGTTTACTTTGGAGTTTTGTCCGTTACATTCTTCTAGTTCAGCAGCTTCCTTGCAATCAAGTCAACTGTCTCATTTTCATGGTTGCTACTGTGGCCTTTGTTCTAGTAGAGAAAAATGCTGGATATACTAATCAATTTTATTACTTCTGCCGCAGCTTTTACAACAGATTAAGTAAAGCTTTTACCCCCGATGATTCCAAGCAAGGCGGATTTGAAATCAGAAACAAAGGTTGCAGAATTCCTCATATTATCAAATTGATGCTTAAGAAAAATAGCGGTTTCTGCGTTCTGGTAGCCTAATTCTTCCAATAATATCAGGATCGTTTGAGACATGATCTGTCCATACCACATATGCTGAACCTACTTTGGATTGCTTTTTTGAACCGTCAGTAAATGCAATAGTTCCTGAAATTTTGGTTTATCCAGATCGCCACATTTGTAATGGATGTATTTGCAAGATGGATATTTTATGCTAGTCAATTTAACTGATTTTTCGTAGGTGTTCGAAGATGTTAAAAGTCTGTATTTTTCAAACATTCTATAGACTTGAAGACTAATCGGGACAATGTCATTTAAATCTGTAAATACTGATTTGATATTGGTCTAAAACAACAACTTGTTTTAATCAAAAATGGTCTTGTTGCCGATTAAAGGGTTCTTTAATTATATTGAAGGAGAGCTTTCTCACCCGAAACCTCAACACCGTGCAGGATTATTGGTGTCATAATTATTTTCAAAAATCCCCTAAACAGAATAATTACGTTCAGAGATTCGATCTGTGATATTTTTGATTCATTTGAAGATGTACTTACTTTCGCTTAACGCTTTTAACTAACAGTCCAGTTTGTTATATAACAAAAATCACTGGACTCCATTTCCATCTAGACGAATTATTATTATTTATAATGTAATATTCCTCTTATTCAAACTAGATATTCCGGCATGATCACACTCACGCACCCACAACATGAATTTAAACCAAACTCATATATCTCTTAAAGCAAAAGCAACCTCACCTACTAAATATGTTAATGAAATGATAATCCTAAGAGAGATGAGTGAAAAATTCCCTTCGTCTCCTAGAGTACATCTCGTCCATAAGTTGGTATATCTCCATCTAGCAGTCAAAAGACAACTAATCTGCTTTGGCATCTACTATAGAGTAATGTTATCGTAACTCTGGACTATACGTAACGCGACAGGCATAACGGATGAGACTCCATCCACTTCTGACACCAAAACTTCCTCAATTTAGTATAGTTTGTTGAGAAGGTCCACAGCACAACATTCGAGAAAGTACGTCTATCACCAGGATCAAATTCTCCTTTCCCTTTATATATACTCACTATTATTTTAGTAATATTATATATGATACTTGATGCTGTCGTCTTCATTCACTTCTTAGATATATAGGAAGAGAAGTTTTCTTTGGAAGAATTAATGGGAGGGCTTAGAGTTGAACATGTACTCAATCTGATCTCGAAGACTTCTTACGAGAATTCATCTGCTAGCTTTTCATGATTGTGGTTTTACTGCAGAGGTACAGAGAGAGAGATGAGAGGTTGCTTAATATAGTTACTATAGTTTATGAGTGTCTTCATATTTGGTAGGATTCTTTTAGAAGAATGGTATGACGATAGTAGTTTTTTATTTTTCAACTCCATAGAACTGACAATGAAAATAATATATTTTACATCCCGATCCGTAATTGAATTTTAGAATAATTTAGTATTCAATACGCGCAGTCACGTCAGTTTCAACAGCTATGAATATTTTTGAGGCTCTGTGCCTTTCTGTTTTTTTTTTTTTTTTTTTTTTTAATTCATTTTCAGTTCTGGGGGAAGGAAATGTACCACAAAGACGGAATTCCGAAACAGGTTAACGTGCGTTATTTGACTCTAGAGTGTGAGAGGCGACCGGTCGTCCTGGTTCGAATCTTGCAGCTGAAGTCAAACGTGCCTATAGCACAATGCCTTCACCTCTGACCGTTACGGCACATTGTGTGCCTATATTCCAGGGTCATGTGCATTATACCGTGTTGTCTCTGTGGTTCGGACTCCAGTTTAAATTGTAGGTCCCCGTGTCCACCTTGTTGGCTATAGGCTGTTGTGGACATGGTCATTAAGTTATGTAATTAGTACGTAATTTTTATAAAAAATAAAAATAAAAAAATAATCAAAACTTACATATACCTGTATTTTCTTTCATTTAAATTATATAAATTGGGATTTGTCGTTTTTTATCTATGTCACCCACTCTCAGTTCACTCCTGCACCAACTCAAGGATATCACTCTACTCCCACCCCACTCCGGGCTCAAGCAAATAGTATTACGCCACTCCCACTCCACTCCGAATTTGGAGTGAGAGTGAGTTCACTGGGTGGTAAATGAGTGGAGTGGTTCCATCTCTATTACAATCTACAGTATTTGTTGCTCTTGTATTATTATCAATCACTTTTCAGTAAATTTCCTGCTTTTAAAAGTAAAACATCATTTTTATGTTTAGAACTTCTGTTAAAATAATGTCTACATCTGCCAACTAATTATCAAGCTTTTCATATTAAATGAAGACCTGAAATGCTTCTCAAAATTTATTAAAAAAAATCTAACCCTTCTTGTTGAAAATTATTTTCCTCCAAATACTACTACAACGTGGAATCACATTTCACAACTTTCATGGTAGTTTTCATAACACACACATGCTCTTTCATATTAGATATCTATTTTTATTCGTAATATATTCTACCAGAATATTTGAATAGTTCCTTTAAAACTTACTTATGGCTTCTTTATCAAAAAGCAGTGCAAAAGTTACAAATTTCCCGTTCCTCGTTGTTACAGAAACCATAGAAATTTCCATCAAGCAGTGAAATATTCTCTCTCGCTTTTCCTCTCCACACCTTCAACGCTCTACGTTTCAAGTACAATTGAATACCAGTTATCAAACAGCTAATTAAAATACCTACAAATGCTTCTTTTAATCTAAATTGCTTCTTATTTGCTCTCGGGATCAAGTAACAATTTAATTACTCACTATTAAACTGAAAACTGCACCGAATAGCACATTTAGTTTTATAATGTCCTTTTACAAAAAAAAAAAAAAAAAAGATTAATTGGATTTTAGTGTAAAAGAACTTTTAATTATGATTGTTACTGTAGAAATGAAGTCAGTTTGGGTTACTAGAATAGGTAAGTTTAATTTATTGGAGTTTTCTGATGATACAACTCTTTTATGACATTTTAATTTAACTGTAGTAGCCAATTAGGTTGCAGTATTCTTATGGAAAAAGTAATTCTTTCATTGTTGGAAGTGCAAGAATTGCAGTTCGAAGATAGCGCAGATACATATAACAGCATTGCTAACAGATTCGTTTTTAAGTTCTTTTGATTTAATATGGCAATTCATTAGCATTAAAGAGCAATTAAATTTATAAGAATATATTTTTAAATTCATAGGTTTTACCCAGGTAACAAAGTAACGAAAAATGTGACTTTTTGCTGAATAAATTTCAAATATGGTACAATATTTTCGCTGAAGTAAATAGAAAATCTTAGTTTGCGTGCAATCGTTTGACGGAAGGAAGATAATGATGTCAAATATATAATTTATAATGAAGTGTTTCAAGAATATATTTGCTGGCAATTTCTTTTACTATTTCACAGTTTCTGCTTAATTCGAATAGCACATGAAAAATTTGCTTTAACACACTGGTATAGATCATGCGTGGTTACGAGTAACACCTAACTTACTACAACAGTACTGTATATAAAGGGATAGGAATCCGACTTCAGAATACGATCGCACGTTACAAATGATCAAATTGTAAAGCAAGTTTATATCATGTTCTTTATTACAACTTATGAAAACCATGTTTCAAATAACATCAACTTTCTTATTTTATCTGAAAATACGGGCGAAAAAATTAGTCATGAACATGCGTAAGACTTCATTAACATATGTTACCTCATAATACTTGATGTTGTCGACTGGTAAAATTCTAAAGTTGCAAACAAAGTACACAAAGTAAAAGTTGCGTCCTTTACTGCAACAATATATCCCATACTACACTAACCTTAATCGTACCTAACAATATTACACAAACCTCACTCTACAAGAAACTACAGTCTTTAATCTACCTACACCTTTAATGAAACTTCACAAAATTTATCTTCAAAATAAGTTCCTGTATTGGAGTGGAGTTACAACAACCGGAAGACATATTAATATAAACATGTAGATAGAAATAACATCCACCTATCTCAATATAATAACAAAAAATAAGGAAGGGGAAGCTACTGCACAGGGTATCCCTGAACACGTAATAACAACATGATCAAAGCACTGCATTAGAAAGTCATCTTCTCCTTGCGGCTTCCACATATCTATAAATTCTTACTATTATTATCTTTCCTTATCAAAGCCCATATACATATTTGATGTGACTTGTGTGCCACATGTATGTTTCTACAGTAGCTATCCATCCGTCTATCTAAAAGGTACCCCATGTGTCACATTCATAGTGCCTATATCACAGGAGCAATAGACATAACTCTGAATGAAGTTTATGAATAATGTAACTTTTTTTCCCTTTCTTCGCGGGAAGGAATATCTCTCCCCTTTTTCATCGTATGAAGCAAATCCACTCAAAAGCAGCATTCTACTCCCAGTAGTTCATTCTTACGCTACATTAGCGTTTTTGCCTTCCTTTTCCACTCAAATGCAAACTGACACCAACTGATAGCCTATTGACATATCAAGGGGCAGTTCTTACGTGTTACTTGGTTGCAAGATGACAATGTTGCTGATCCTCACTTTCGTGAAACAGGCGTTGGGTGAATGATTTCTTGTTTCTTTACCCATTTCGTTTTTTATTCAAAATTTTGAATTTTTAAAATGGGTTGGAAATCTAAAGTAGGTTCTTTTATATTCAAGTAAAGAAATGTCAATTATCATCTACGAATTCAGAAGTCATGGTTGTAAACTAGGATTTGCTCAATTTTGACTTAGTGATTATTTTTTATTAATGTGTATATTTTCCGGAAAGTTTTCTTTTCTCAGATAAATTGATGGATAAAGTCATTACCCATCTTGGCTACTCTCAAGATTAGCCTACTATGACAGATTCAAAATAAGAAAATGAAGGTTTCTGTTCCTGTGAGAAAATAGAAACTTTTAATAGTATAATTTCATCTGAACATATGTCTTTTCGATTATAGCCCCCCACCTAATTTTGGTTATATATGATATCCTCAAATAAAATTTACGTTTTCTTTTATTTTCTAGCCTAAAATGTACTGAACTGCCCTAACCTAACATTCCCTAACACAAACTGACCTGACCTAACCTCACCTCACCTAACGTGATGTAACCTAAACAAAATAAGAAGCATTTAGATTGATTAGGTCAGGTTAAATCAGGGAAGGTTGGTTCGATTCAGTCTTGCGTGAAAAAACAAACGAAAACATAAAATTGTATTGAGGGGGGGGGGGGAGTATATAACCGAAATTTTGTGTGGGTGCTATAACCGAAAAAAAAAAACAATTTCTTCTACAACAGTTGCTTTCTACATTCATTTGAATTTAAACTATAAATGAAAAAATGATACATCTTGTTTCAAGCCAGTAAATGCCAAGTCCATTGATATATAATCAGTTAAACGCATCCTGTAAGAATGTGTACAAAATTAATCAGGAAAATTCGCAGTATAACTACTTACATTGATTTGATAATAAATTAATGAATTTCCCATTTATATACAGTATAGCATAAGTAAATACACACACTCATTCTCTCATTTTTTTCATTACAACTCCATTATAAAAATATATATAGTTGAAACATACACGAAAAAATAATTGAGTGCAGAGTATTTATTTTTCAAACGAAAATGCACATTGTTTTACTGTCAGTCAAGAACTAAAATAAATCAACCAGCATGTACTCAAAAATGTTTCAAGAGTCATCAATTGCATTTCATAAAAAAAAGCCCCGTTTGTCCGTTTGACATTATTCGTTCCTCTGCCGCCGGTGTTTTTGAACTTCAACCCTCAGATATTTTTAATTAAGTCCATTACAGTTATAGTATACCATATAGTATCTCAAAATCTTTGCTTTTTATTTTTCTAGTTGAGAGAAACTTGTGATAATTAATTTAATCATCACTTCACCATTAAAAGCTAATTAACAACGCCAACAAAGTGCTCTTAATTAACATGTAATGTTATCGATAAAAATTCTCCACCTCATATTCGTTAGCAAAAAAAGTTTCACAGAATCTAAAAAAAGCAGATATGTTTGATGATGCGGTACTATGTCGGAGTCGTATCATTAAAGATGAAACCATTTACGTCTACAAATAGTCAGTTAAAGTAATCAAGATTAGCACACTGTAAAGTCACATTGCTTTAAGAGAACGTGGTGCTTTTGGTCGATAGCGACTGAAAAAAATATAAAGATATGTTTTGTAGGCCTACCAATCATTTTTTTTTTTTTTTAAGTCAGTGTTTTCCTATAATAAAATTTTGGTTCAATTACGGACAGTACATGAATTATTTCCATCATTAGAATAAAATATTAGTAAATATCGTAAAACGTAGCTATTACGTAAGAATATTCTGTGATTATATGGGATTTCGAATTCGGTATTATAGCTATCCACGAAATTGCGCATATTTTCATTATTTCCAATATTACTTGCCGAAACTGACACAGAAGAAGACTTCTCTCGTTATATTTCCTTCAAAAATCATAACATCGCAATTTCTCTCATTCCTTCGTCCAATAATATTTCACTTTAATCTGATCTGAACATCGCTATAAAGAGGAAGAAAAGGATATTTCCTATGTTTACATACGCCATACCATGACCGAATAGTCGAAACACATGTACAATATTATACATCCCGAGCACCGCTATAAATAATTGTACCATGAGTCAGCCAATTTTCCACTGCAAGAAATCCAAACTGATATCTATAACCTTTAAAGATAAACTATATACTTGATTTAATTTAATAAAAGGAAGAAGTGCAATGGATTCGTTTATCTTAGACACATGTTTCCTGGCCAACTTTCTTTCACTGCCTTAAGGGATAGCCGGAAATGTTCGTCATTTGTTAT
>JAQFYR010000196.1:0-14925 GCA_034694985.1 Campodea silvestrii
TTTATTAGGTCAACCGATTGGTGGTACTATTTTCTTGAACTCGAAGCACCCCCCAGATTTCTCAAAAGTCGGCGCCTATGACTGAAATGATTCCAGTTTATTGTAACATATTTAACTTAATACTGTCTGATTAAAACATGATACATTAATTTTTGAGTAAGCATGAATTCATGGGCGTCAGCATAAAAAAAATGCAAGGGGGATAAGGAGGTATCTTAGTGTGGAGCTGAAGACCTGCAAAAGTGCAAAGTCCTTAACGGAGCTAATGGCGATTTTTTTTGCCTTTTTTATGACAAAAAGTGCTGTTTTTATTTTTTTTTTAATTTTTTTTATTTTATTTTTTACCGAAAGTTTGATTTTTTTCTACACATTTTCTTTCTGTTCCTTTCATATATTTTTAGTTCTTCAAAAGTCCAGGGGGCGCCCATGCATGATTTTTTATATGTAGAGAAAATCGCTGGAAAGATTATTTTCCGTGTTTTGTGCAAAACTTGAAAATTTACTAAAAATAAGTTGCATCGTCTATTAAATGTAGGTAATTTCAGATCTTACCACAATTAATATGCAACCAAAATAATAATAATAACGGAAAAGATTCATTTCGTTGTGGTCAGATAGATCTCGACCGATGAACCGCCGTGGGTTTCCCTATGCATAGCAATATTTTCTCCATTGGTCTGTTTGTGAAGTTAAAAAACAGGAAATATAATGGCATCGGTAAACTCATCTTTTCATCTGCATAAACTTTTAATGCCCCTATTCTGAACTGTGGTGATACTAACCGCATTCGACTTTAACTTACGTTGCGCTGCATTTTACCATTGGAGGGATAGGAAGAACGACCTGAAGCCACCTGTACAGCGCAATTGGAATCTCTATCGGTTGCGAAAAGACATGCTCAGAATAGACCCCTAAATCGATGTTTGCGATGTTTTCTAATGTTTTCCCCTCAAAAATGTCATGATTGTGTTATGGTAACTCATATCCTTTTATTCAATTTATTTATTGAGTTTGTTAGATTGGTGACTTTGGAAACTTTCCACTATAATGAAAACAATTCAGTTTCCTCAGCAATAATTCCAAAAGATTAAATATACTTTTTCATATTCTAAGCCTATAAATGCTATAATTTCAATGTTTACAATGCATACAATATGCACGAGAATGTGAAAAAAAATCAGAATTATTGTTTATATAAAGAAAAATATTGAAGCGGGACTGGCCTCTGGCAGATCTAGGTCTCTGTATTACTTTACTCTATCTCATCGAGATTTGAACTGTTCTAGTATTATATCAGTCTCGATTAGAGGATCTCGACTTTGCTATATGGGTTATAAGAACGGATAAAATAGAAAAATGAACAAAGTGAAGATGTAAAATACTAGACGTTTCAATCATGCAGTACTCGATCTCGTTTTGACTGAAATTTAACAGACGTTTCGTCTTCCATTTTTTCAAATATATTTTTTTAAACTGAAATTTAAATGTTGATATTTTCTCTACACGAGACAGCAGTAAACCGAGACTATAGTCTATATAGGCTAGTTTCGTTTTGCTTGTTTTCCTGTTTGTCGCTAAAGGATAAGAAGCACCTGATTTCAAAATTTCCGTGTTTGCAATCAATGTGGCTGTCAATGTGATTACAGAAAAACAGAACGTAACTTCAATACTATTTTCAACAGAATTCACAAGTATGGATTTTAGATGAACTTTCAATGCATTTCACCTGCTGCAAACCTGCAACAGAAGGGTAAAATTGCGGCGCGTAGTCTGGAATTGTTGAATATAACTCCAAAAGCAGTAGTTAAAAAGGTTAAACTCATTTTTGTATAACAACAAGTCTTATTATGTCATAATAATATTTTAGAATAAGGTTAGGTTATAGGTTAGCTGATTACTTCGCCATCAGCAGTATCAAAGTCGTATTGAACTCTCGTATCAGTCAATGGGTCGGTGTTTGCGATTTCATCCTTGAAGAAATGAATATCAATGTCAATGACAAATAAATATTTTCCAAAAATATAATTGTAACTGCCATTCAACATATTGACCTCTGGCCGATTCAATGAAGAAAAATGTGCCAAGAAAAGGTAATGGTAGGCTACTGTTTATAGACAATATAATTTTTATCAAAGCAAAATATAAGAATGGAGAAGTAGAGTATAGGACTGTGGACCCTATTATGTTTTGCAAATCACAAAGTTCACTTATTTTGTGATTCCTGTTAAGCTTCTCAGCACCCACTGCGTCGGAACGGATCGGATCGGAAACGAACAAAAAATATCGTATATGATGCATTATACAGGGGAAAGATCCTACAGTACGTCGGATCGGATCAGAATAATTATATTCTCCCATTTAACTCTACGATAAAGAAAATTTCATTACGATCCGATTCGACGTGGTGTACGGCTAGCTTTCGTCTACTGCGGTAATGGCTTTCTTAAATATTGCTATGTTAATTAAATAATGTACGTTTCGAAATAATGCTGGTGTGCCCGACGTTTTGTCTTTTGCGTTACGCCACTGACAGGGATGTGCTGATTTGAAGCTTCTAGGAGGACAACGGAGACCCTAGCATCGACCTGGAGTAAACTTGAAATCGATAGAAAATATTTTATTATCGCAAATAATTCCAGTCCAAGTGAATAACCAAAGACATCTGTCGCCCTGTGCCGTCACACGAGTTGTATATGACTAAATTGAACACAGAATTTTCTTTGGTTTTTCTGTGAAGAATATTATAACAGCAACTTGTATCAACTTCTATTGTCACTTTGGTTCGTTTATTGCTTGCTGTGTATTCATACTTCATACAGTAACTAAAATCGCAATATATACAAACAGGGGTGCCCGTCCCCCCTAATATCTATGGCGCAAAATCCCCCAAATGCAACAATCACCCCCACCACCCGGGGCCAATTTCGCAGATAATATAACAACAGCTCGTAGTTTGAAGAACACATTTTAACAGAGATAGAAGTACTGTACCGTAATGAAATGTAGGTTTCCTCTCAACAACAATTTATTTTCTCCATCTCATAAACATGTTTCGGTGATACTACACCATCATCAGTATTATTCTAGACAAAAGATTATATAAATTAAGTTTTCATTAAGAAGATTAGTATGTAATACTTACAAGAACAGTAGAATACCTCCATGATGTTTATATGAGATGAAGAAAATACAATTTATTGTTGTTGAGAAGAAACCTGCATTTCATTACAATAATATCAACTGGTCCGTATAGAAGGTATAACAATATGAAGAGATGGAAGCATTAAAAATATCGAAATTTTATTATGACAATATTTAAGACCACAATTTCGCAAATTCCGTATGGAATGAGAATTTTATTTCTTTTCAGTATTATTTTTTTGTTATTACTGATTTTCATTATTTTATTTTTATTAACAAGAAAAACTGTAATTTTCAATACAACACCACTGGAAATTTAGTTGTGTCATTCTTTATTAATCATGCACGAACCTATATGAGGTCCAGCTGTATGGAAGCCAAAAGTGTTAGGAAACAATATAACAATGAAACAATATTTTATTTATTAAGTGGAATAAATTCCACTTTTGTAAGATTTCAGGGCCTTAATATACCCTATTTTTCGCTCCGTAAGTTACGCCGATGTATATGCTTATTCCGTCACAAAAGCGCAAATCCATAACCATACACATACAAGGTTACAAATAAAAATCGTTCATAAGTGCAAAAATATACCGCCCGAACGGCGAAAGCGCAGTCTTCGGACATACCAAAATATATTATTTTTTAAATCTTTGCTATATGTAAATGTCACTTGTAAATACATGGTTGAACATTTTATTTCTACATACTATGAAAATGCGAACAATATATAGCTATTAAGGAATTTGATAAAGGCATTAGGTAGATTTTTACCTACAACTTTAACATAATTTCCGAAAACAGCATTGGTATCCGAGTCCACTGAACAAAGAAAGTTACCTCAATATATCACTTCCGAAGTGTCTCTACTCTATCCAAGTTCATATAGCACTTTCAGCTTAAATTCTTTAAATATTTGTTTTTCTGCATTTGCGAAAATCAGAACGTCTTATTCTCGTTTTGTACACTTTCATCTGCATGTGTTCACCTAACATGAAAAAATAAAGTGTTCTTTAATTAAACACAGGCTACTTTTGTTAGTATTTAATTCTTCATAATTTCAGAATCCTTTATAAAATATTCTTAAGTGACTGCTATAGTAGATAGTGCTTCAATACTGCTCTCAAGAAAACGCTACAATAGAACTACGTCATATTTAAATATTTCATGCTACAGGCCCTACACCAACATCTTAATAAGCAATACAACTAAATATATATTGAGTTTCAGTTTCCAATTCAATTTTTCATTGACTGTTTTTCATAAATACTTTGTACATATTTATAAGCATATAGCTTTCATAAAGATCTAAATAATTGTAAACCGTTACGCCACTTTATTTGCAATTTCAGCTTTTGGGATATTTCTGTTTACACTTTTGTATTATCTTTATTTCCGCTTTTGGACTATTTTTATTTATACGCTTTTGTGCCATTTCTAATCCCTTTTTGCGCTTTTGGGCTACTGTCTTTTCGAGATGAGTACTGGAAATCGTTCCCAACCATTGGCGCCGAGTACGGGGGTGCTGAGGGGCTTAAGCACCCCCTGGATAGTTTCAGGGGGTGCGGAGCACCCCCTGACAACTGTGATTTTCTTCGAAATTAAATATTGTGTCATAAAATAATAATATTTACATGTCAATACTATACTGGGCAAATGTTGTTCATGTCACGATGTAAAGTAAATTTTAATGGATCGGCACAGATATGTTATTATATATGACATTGTTAAATTTTTATTTCTCGATTCTCTAAAATATTGAATTTTTTAAATCTTCTATTGCTCATTAATATTTACTCCTGCTGGTGACTGATACTAATTTCATTTGTAACGATAGTAATCACCAAAGTAATTGGCAATCTTTAAGTTACTCATCCAAACGAAAATTCTTCAAATTTAAGACCATTTTGCCTAATGATATTTCGAATGCAAGTAGCGAGATTGGGTCAAAAGCATGCGGTTTCTTGAAAAAGATTAAGGACTTCGATTATACAGTTCTGTTAAAATCCATGGTTTTTATATTTGAACGAATAGAAACAGTGAACAACATTATTTAAAAATAATTTGTATTATCAGGAAGCACTATATGTGTCATATAGAAGCATTACTTTGTACATTGAAAGATCAACATGAAGATGGTTGCTCCAGATTATTTGAGAAAAAAAGGCAGTTAATTTGGATTTGAAAAATCCCACCCAACTCTGCCACGGAAAAGAAAAAATACCAAGCAAGCAGATACGATGTTGGACGTACCTCTTATTGACACCCAGTATACATAATATATAGAGATATTGGATGTGGCTATTACTTGCCTTAACAGCCGTTTAGATGTTCTGATTTCTGTGCATATTTTCAGCGTAGATTTCTGCGTAGATTTTTTTGCGTCCACATGAGCAGATTTTTTTTCAACTTTATTTTAGAGATGTGAGCTGCTGCCATTTGAAAACCGACAATGGTTTCATTATTAATTTATTTTTAAACCCAAAAAGCAGTGAAATATAATTCACGTTTTATTCATCTGGTAATCGCAAATCAACGCAGAAAAAAGTCCAGATGATCAGCCAAGATTGACATTTTTCAACTTTCGCCGACGGCTGATGATTTGGGCTGGCTTTATCCATTTGATTACGCAGAATTCATTCTCGGCTGAAATCTGCCCAGAAAAAAGCTCATGTGAACGCCACTTTACATAATGTCAAAATGGAATAATTTGCCGTTGGAAAAACAGAAAATGTAGCTGAAGTCTCTTCATGATATGGCTCTGATTTTCAAGATGTTAAATTAACATTACATCGCATCATGTTCTTAGATGTTTGCAAATCTAGGAACGTGAAAGATAAAACTATAAGTGAAGTTGTTTAATTTCTCAGCAATGAAGACAGAGCTTCTATCCGTGAAAAGGTTTTGGAGTATACAAAATTGGTGCAGATTTTGTGAGTATATAACTCCATCGTTCGTTATATAAACATAAGTGACAGGTATATTGGTACCCATAACTCATTTCTTAAAAAAAGATGGACTTACACTCTTTTGTCAGAAAATCACTTTATTAATAATTATGCCTTCATTATAAGACTTGGTTTCGAGTCCATCGAATTGTTGAAATGAGTTATGGGTGTCAATATACGGTGACTGATGAGTTATGGGTGACTCATGTTAATTTAAAATGGACATATAGCCTTTGGTCAGAAAGCCACTGAACTTATGTTTGGATCATACGTAAAAAATATATGTCATTATCATAATTTAATTTTGAGCACCCCCTGAGATTTTCAAAAGTCGGCGCCTATGGGACTGGTAATACATCCCTGGATGCGAATTTTCGGTTTGGAAACAGAATGAGGCAGATAAGAATAAAATAATTTCAAAAAATAGGTTCTCAGAGGAATTTTTTCGTATTCATTGATTTTTCCGATGCAGAAAACACTGTTTAAACACAATATTATTTTAGACATAGTTATTTTTATATATTACCTTGGGTACCAATACATTCTTCGAGAAAATGGGATTTACAACATGAAAATTAAGGTTTACCTCAAGACCTACACATTTCTAATTTATTCCCTAAAATACATTTAGTCTCTTCTACGCATCACCACCATCCTCCAGCCACCTGGTCCGGGTCCCGTGAATAATTTTGCACAGGAAATTGGATAAGTTACTTCTATCTTTTTTTTGTCGTTCCCAAATATCAGAACAAAAAGTTCCTTAGACACCCAGCTCAAAACAGAAATGAGAATTAATATAGTCTGGTCACAGAAGAAATATTGTCTGGTGTAATATTTGCAAGTAATAAATTTCAGATAACTGTTATATGTGGTGAATTTATAATAGAAGTTATTAAGACTTACTGTGAGTTCGAATAAAAACTTGTATAAAGAATGTAACGTCGTAGCTGTAATTTTTATGACGAGCAATACTGCTGTTTCAACAAAACTATACGAAGAGCTTTTCACGAGCAAGCTTCTCGCTCGACTTGTTGAGTCTCGGTCTCGAGTTTTCGAAAGCAGTCTCGGTATCGAGTCTAGTCTCGGCCGATACGCTGGAAGTCTCGACTATTTGTTTTAAACAAGCCTCTCGACCGTGAAAATCCGAGCGACTTGTCTTCGAGCCGAGAGTCTGGACCTTGAAAACCACAGCGTCTCGTCTTTAAACCGAGCGTCTCGACCTTGAAAACCCAAGCACCTAGGTTTTTTTAAAACGAGAGTCTCGACCTTGAATACTATATAAGGGGGAAGCTCCATTATTTTCTTCTCTGAATGTGTACTGCTACTTTCCTTCTAGTCACACTCGCTTGCAAGGAAGCTTAACGGATGTTAGAGCGGTCAATGATGAAAAATTTGAAACTCACGAGCGAGACCCGAGCGGCTCGACAAAATGTCTCGGGTCTCGACATCACAGTCTCGAATCTCGACATGAGAAGTCTCGGTCTCGACACAGCAGGTCTTAGTTTCGACATGGCGAGTCTCGGTCTTGAGTCTTACTCGGAAAGTCGAGCGAGACGCTCGATCAAGACTGGTATCGTCTCCTGAAGAGCCCTAACTATACGGTTACGATATACATGTATGTGGGTTGCAAGGTATGGCAATTTAAAAATTTGAAAGCTATTATTAGACATTGTTGCTAATAAATATATTTCTCTGATGATTATTAACAATTTATTTAATTGTTAAAATTATAATAATTTTTTTTATACATTCAGTATATTAGTTTGCAAAGTAACAAATAGTATTGGATGCTATAGGTATATCTGAAAAAAAAAAAAAAAAAACCTTATTGAATTTACTATTGCTTTGAAGCTTCTAATATAGTCACAATATGTAAAATATTTTTTGAGGAAACAAAACGAAAATCGGCAAACATTTCGAATCTAGAAGTCGACCATAATTTGGCTGTGGATGAAACAAAAATCTCTTAATTGTGTATAATGGTATGAGGAAAACATCTGCCAAGTATGTTAAAGTTTACTTCTACAGATTTACAAAGTAAATATAAATTTTATTGAAACTATACATTTCATTTTTATATAGATCAAACATATTGTTTACAATTTATAATTACAACTAGGGACAAAGTTTTAACTGAATATCTGAGTAATTTGAAAAAATACAGGCAATAAGATGGTAAAATTTGAGCAAAATCGGAGGCCTTTAATTTGTACACATGTATTTCTTATGGTCATTACCAATTTACCATAGGGAAATTGGATTTCTCCCTTAAATATAATTATATATATATATATATATATATATTGCAGAAGAACGGAATATGAGGTGTTGGTCATGGAGGTAGACTCTCGTAAGGTCAAATGACTTCTCGGAGAGTTCGCTTTGAATACAGGAGCAACCAGTAGGCCTACACGACCTGTTTTAGCCTCGTGTCCATGCAAGTTCGCATCTCCCAAAATATAATTTATAATATTTATATGTATGTTTCAATAGTGTGAAGAAGCAGCACATTTTGTGGTAAAGATAGAGAAATTTGTAAGGCAAATTCAAAATTAGGCCTTTGTTCCCTTACCTAATCATAATTATTATTAGGAGAGAACCTGCGAAATGGATTATAGAATATATTAAATGTTATAGATAAATACCTCAAGATTATGTAGCACTCATAAGATATTTCAGACGTATTTAAATATATTTAGTGAACGACGTTTTAAATTAAAGAACTTAGGAAAAATTGCAGTTGCTTCCTTCAGTTAACAGAATTTAATATATGAAATACATTAGTATTTTACTTACCTGGTATTGATTTCTTTCCGCATTTAGAGAAAAAATTAAATGGTTCTGAAATGATCTATTCAATCTGATGGTGTTAATGAGAATATTTCCTAATTTACTGCACTCTGAACTATCCTACATTACATAATTATTCAGTAATTAAGGTTGGCGGAAATAGGAGCATTGAATTAAAACTTTTTGAAAAAGTTGTGGTATCGACGAGACTCATTTCGGTAAATGAGAACAAATATTATAGAAGCCAAATTAATGAAATAGCGTATACAAAATGACCGCTTGTCGGTAAAATTAAATGTCTGAGAAATTTGTTTTCGGCACTTTAGTAACACAAATGAGTACATTTTACTAAATGTGACCGTCTGTAAATGACAGAAAACATATTTTAAGAAAATAACGATCTTCAGATGTTTTCAAACTTCTAGACTGGGGCTGGGGGTGAGACAATACCAAGCCCTGTAACGACGTCCCGGTTAAAATGTTTTATTTTCTTGCAATAATGATGTAAAAATGTTACGTTGGTTTAGATTTTGCAATAATATTTAACACAGCAAAGTGCGGCAGCATTTGTGGCTCAGTTGATGCAATGGGCTACTCAAGACTTGATGATTCTGCCTTCACAGCCACTTCATCAGATCGGATCGAATGATTCGAATCGGAAACGAACAAATACTACTGCAAATATACATTTCGTAAAATAAGTGGAGACGAGGTCCAATATGAAGATAAGGAATGAAAGATTTTTAATAATACTCAGGACATGTTCCTATCCTCGTCAGATTTTTAATAATACTCAGGACATGTTTCGACCTACTTGGCCATCATCAGCTGAAACATACAACATGCAATTAAACTCTAAAACTTAAAAATATATAGCGGTTAAAATGTGGTTTACATACCTGAATAAGTAGTCCAAAAATTAAAATTAAAAATACAAATTTCACAAACCTACTATCACGATCCTTTAAAACAGAATAAGAAATATTTTATATAACAGTAAAATGCCTACATAATGTACTTTAAAGTGGGGCAGTTTTCAAGAGCGCCAGGAGCTAAATTCATGCATTTTTGTATACGTTTGCTATTTAGAATCTCGTAAGATTCCAAGAAGTCTAGTTTTTTATGATCAGTTACATGTGTGGTATATCTGGCTTTCATTCCTTATCTACTACTGCAAATATTTAAAAAGGTGGGTGGCAGCAGACCATATCGAATGGCATCAGAACGGAGCAGAATGAAATATCACTTTTAACTGTATGATTATATTTATTTACCTCCGATTGTGCAGTTCGCTTTAAAGTTTATTGTTCATCATACATATTGATGCAAAACCCATAAGAACAAATTAATGAAACTGCAATATTATATGTAGTGTTCTTACGGGATCGGGCGAAAACCGAGGCGAAAACCCGATCCCGACCTGACCCGATCCGAGTTTCGGGTCGGGTTTTCTTTCTTATTCAGCCCGTTATGGCCGGACCTGACCCGGAAGAAAGTATATTTTGGATTTGGAACCTCAATTGATGTAAAGTAAAATAAATCACAATGCCATTCAGACAATCTGTAATGCTATCCGGAGGCACTACGGAACCCGACGCGGAGAAAATACCCATAATAAATAATAAACAAAATGTTACTGTATTATTAGTAGATTTATTATTAAGTATCCTGTAAAGCAGACAAGCATTTCGACATCGAGATAATCAGCTCCAAACTCACAACATACATACAGGGGCTGAAGAAGATTTTAAATGTCGAAGGGAGAAGAGAGAGGGCACTGTGAAAAATAACGCTAGTCTATTTTGAGACGCCGACACGCTCGGTAGTCCGTAGCTTCGGTGGCAGTCTTGCGACGCACCGTTGCCCAAGTTCGAACGAGTTAGCGATCAAATTATTCGCCGTTCGTGTAGTTTAAAATTCATATTTAAACAAAGCATTTCATGTGATGAACTGTGAGCAGTTTTAGTTCGTAGTCCAAATTATTATTGGGACAAGTTTGATATTCACGATACGTAGATGGTGACGTCACAATGTGGTATGTACAGACATTCCCGCAACTCACATCCACGGGATCTTGTTTTCACACCGAACTCCTAACTAGCACAGCAACAAGTCATCATACTGGAATTCATGATCTTGCCATCCTGATCTATGGTATTCTGCCCTGAAGATGGTTTCATGCACAAAACCCAGAGCGGCCAAGAGGACCGATCAACATCGTATTCGCTAATATAAAGCGCAAGTATTTTTGTGTCGAAAAGTGATACAGAATAATCGGTAGTTGGTCAGGCTACCCGATTCAAAGTGAATGTTTAGAAAAATAATTTTCTCCCAATATTTAAAAGTGATCAGTGATCTCATTGGTGTTTTAAATATAAGATGCTCTTTGTGAAAAATCATAGTATAGTATATTTAGTATTATAGTACTAATTAGCTTTTCACAAGGCCTTGAGATTTAGATTTCTATTTTCGTAATTTTTACTATTAAAGTAAAACAACTTCATTGTTATGCAAATTAGTTTTAAGATGTTAGTTTTTGTAAATAATTCACAAGTTTTATTAAACTCAATTCTTTGGGTAAATTCATGGCTTTAAATCTAAAATAATTATCTCAAAACCATCCAAAAACAATTTCTAAAATTTTCCTGTCATATTCTAAAGTTCAGCTTTAATTTCGAGTTTCAGTAAATGAAATTTCCTGAGGAATCGCACGCCTATTACAAAGAGTTCTCTTCGGATCGCCGATGGACATCTTCAGGGATTTTTCTCTCACAAGGACAACCTAAGGATACGAAAGAGAATTGGTGAAGTATTTTGCAAAATAACTTGTAAGTTATAGGTACACTATTTCTTCGTATTCCCTTTCCGATTCCTGACCTAAAGGAAGTAACCCTTCAACCCCTAGATCCTGAACCCAAATCATTACTTCAGTATTCATACTTGAAGATAGATGCTTAGTTTTCGAAAAGAAAATTATTATAAATTGCATTCTTTTATAATTCATGTTCTTTAATTGTAAAGATTAAAATCTTAGAACAGCATCAGAACCATATCTTCATATAAAGTATAATACAACAATATTAAAAACCCTAGGCAACACACATTGACATTAAACTTTCTCAAAATATTATTAACGTACGGTGTTACTGGAGTTGGTCTATTGCTAATTTGTTATTATAAACAGTAAAATAATAAAATTATTAGCATAATACTTCAAGCCTTGCTTCATTAAATTAAAGAAAAAGAATAATATAAATATGAATTTATGAATATTGTGAATTTTGAAAAATATCTTGAAAAATTTACATAGCCTTTTACGTTCGGTCAAATAACAACATACAATTATAAGGTAATCCTAATATTATGTAAGTGTATATTTTTCCTATTTATCAGATTCCAAGTGGAAAAGTACCTAAACGTTATTATCTTGATAATAAATTAGTTATATCTGAGAATAATTCACTCATGGAGGAATTAGAAATACCTAGAAGAAAAATACACAAATTACACTATGATGTTAAGAATTCAAATTCAATTTTAAGGTAAAAAAACGCTCTTACCACTTTCCTTTTTTTCCACGAGATTTCAACTGAATTTCAAATCATATCTACGAATAGACAAAGTACATGACGTTTCCTTTTACAATAACTTCCGTGATATTACGTTTTCATTTATTTCTTTTAACAGCAATTTATATACTGTTGACCCAATTATTATTAAATAATAAAAAAAACATAAATTAGTTCATCTGTCACACAATGTGATAAAAGACAACAAATTATGGTTTTCGTGGGTTTAAGGTCGAACTAGTGCAGTTTTTATCACTGAAATATGCTCAAGAAGCTCTTGCAACTGGCGCAGTTTTCTGTTTTTATCAAAAGATAGTTCATACAGTTCATGTGAACTCTATTCATTTAGGCTACCAAATACAGTAGTGACAGAGTATATTTGTTATTTCCCAAATTGCGGAATATTTAACTCCTAATTTAAAATATTTTCAAATGAAACATTTTTTCCACTTATCTATTTATTTTTCAGTTATGAGTTTTATAGTGATAATGATGATATTGGTTTTCAAATTGATTTTGAAGATTCGAATGGATCAATTGAATCAGTTCTACAGAATAAAAGAGTACAGAGTCAGAAGGAAATACAGAAAGGAAAGATTCAATGCGGGAAAATTGGAAAATGTAAGTTGAAATTACGATGCAGAATGACTTATTGCGAACATTGGTACATTATCCAGGGAAAAGTATAGTAATATTTCCGGTTTCTATGAAGTTCGAGAAATTATACTGTAGTCAAAACCTTAGCTGAGTTTTGAAAATGATCCCTATCTCATGGGAAATAATGGGTTGTTCCGAATATTGGGGAAAAGTTGTAAATATACTTTTATTGTTTTGCCTTTCAACGTTTCCAGATTGTTATTCAGTTTTTAATTTTTAATATTTATAAAGAAAGTTCGTCTTAAATAGATGTTCGCCTCTCGTGTCTTCGGTTTCACAATAATATCGCAAACAGTTCAGCTTGTATAAAGAATTTATACTCAATGGAAGCAAAATATAAACCAGATTATTTGTTCGATAATGAAATTTGACGATTCCATGTTTCCGTCAAATATAATACAGTTCGATTATATAATTACGTAGCAGACATTTATATTTTCAAAGATCTTGAGTATTATTCCTGTTAAAACAGACAGTACAATAGGTAGAAGTGTCTTAAAATTGGGAATAATTGGTATAAAGGAAACCAAGTTGAATAATATTTAAAAGTATTAAAAGAAAATTTTCATTACCAAAATGCATTTTTTTGGTTATTTTCAGATGTGGTTACATTTGATAACAGTTACAGTATATGGAAAACCAAACATGTCAACTATTATATTACCATCAACAGTGAGGAGTAAAGAAAATCAAGCATTTATATGTGATGTATTTTATTGTTTACGTTCTCATAATGTTTTTTGGGTTTTGATAACATTCTCCAATTATCTTAAAGCACCTAATTCTCCCAATTCACCCTTACAAATTTTAGTAGTACTGCTATAATATGTATCAGTATATTAAAGTATATCTGTCAGCCAATATTTTGCAATGTCGAATGCATTTTTACAAATTATTTGATGTAATGTGGAATATTTTGAAATTCCTCAAATTGTACAGATTTCTTGTTGAAATAAGTGAATTGTAAATAAAAGATAGCCTGTGTACGAAATTAATTATATGTCTTTACAATCATGTTTTGAATGTTACAATATATTGAGATAAATAATGTACTTACTGCTACTACGATTACTTCTATGCAACTTCACATGATAATAATAAATCAAACAGATAAACCTCTCGACGAGAGCATGCTGAGATGCCAAATTTCAGTAAAGCTTCATGATTTAGTTGAATTATCAAATAAAATTTATGACTGCTTGTTAATATTATTTTTGTGTTTAGTACCGTAATTCAACGACAATTGAATTTTATTCGGAAGGCTGATAATGTTAGCAGTTCAAAAGCTAATAAATCACAAATAATATAAATTATCAAGAGAAATTTTGTATTTATTTACGGTGCTTTTTGTCAATCTGACCTGACGAAGTGACATGTTCTAAAATATTCGTTTTTTTTATAAATTGGTTTAGAAGGATTTCTCGCTTAAAGATTTATTTTCAGAAGAATGATTTGTGAGGTGTTGCTCTGGAATGCCTGACATTTGAAGAAAATATTCAGTTGTAACAGATGCAAAGGTTCTCTCGTAAAAATCGCAAAATTTCGTTATTCAACCAGATTTCCCTGATTCTCTTAAAATCTCCTAAGAATTCCTCCTAATTTTTTAATGCCCTATATATAACGATGCGTAACTCCATTTTATACGCAGGGGCATATACAGGCAGCCTTGAAACTAAGAACGTACAGAATACAATAGTATAAGGTCTAAGTGTGGTGACAGACTATGCATTTTCACCGGATGCGTTTTTTATTTTCTGATAACACATTGAGTTAAATGAGAGATGCCACACTTGTGCGGTTCTGCCGCATCACCAGATTGG
>JAQFYR010000197.1:0-14920 GCA_034694985.1 Campodea silvestrii
GTGTCTCTATATCACTTATTCTTCCACCGTTATCTGCAGATTAAAGTGTGCGGTAATGTCCTACTTTCATTTTTGTTCTGTAATGCCCCGTTATAATTTCACCTGTACGGTTATGTCCCATTCCTTAATCTGTGCGGTAATGTCCCTTCAAATATAACTGTGCGGAAAAGGGTTGTGCATAAATGGGCTATAGCCTGATGCAGGCCCGGCTCAAGGTATTTTGCCGCCCGAAGCAAACCATTATTTTGCCGCCCCCCTCCCTCCATGCCTCCAACCGCCAGAAATATGCACTATAATGTTATTTTTTATATAAATATACTTTTTAAATTTCAGCTTTCTTACGTTATAATTTTAATTTCTACTAATTCCAAAAACAAGAAAAAAAACTTTTATATCTAATAATTCAATCAATTTAACATAACCACAATACTAATATTATTTTAAATCGAAAAAAAGTAATGAAAGTTTTGATAAGTACGTACACGCAGTTGGACTTCACTGTACAAAAATGCCAACTCACCGAACGTACGTATCAGAAAAAGAAAAATTGTTAATGTCCGAAATTTATACATACAATAACACAAAAGCGGACCCACGATTTTGGAATGGATGGGGCTCTAAATGAAACAAAGGAAGACATGAAAAAAATGAGAAAAAGAATATCATATGGAAATGTTGGAAGTACGCCTACAACAAAGAAGTTGCTGGATATAAATATATTCTGAATAAAACACAAATGGATGCAATGTTTGTAATAATAGTTATTATGTGGTAACAGAAATAAAGTATTTAATTATTGCAAATTGTAATAGATGTATTGGATGATACACGCGATTGTTTATTACATTTTTGATGAGGGATATTCATGGGACGTTTGGGACTTTGGGTAGTACGGCCTTGGGTTTCCTGTTGCCCAGGAAAGCAATTTTTTTTCATACAGCGAACTTAAAAAAAACTCCCAGAAGGAATTGATACCATTTTTTTTTTTAATTCGGACGTAATGAAATAAAAAGTTATGTAGAAGTGAATTTCGAAGAGAATGCAAACTTTTTATTATCCAAATTTTGTGAAATTCAGTGTCAGGGCTATTATGTCCCTGTGTTTTTGTACTTTTCGGGAGAATTTTGACCTTTTTGGATATTGTTGTTGTTCTTCTCGAGAAAAGTTTTTTCTCTTTTTCAACACAGAAACCTTGCCCACCCGCATTACAATTGTCTTGCATAATAAAATTTTGTAAAATTGATCACACCTTATCGGTTTTTGATATTGTTAGATCGGCTAACGCAAGCAACACATCACAATTACCATAGCAGCTGTAAATTACTGGGTATTGCCATTTGAAAACTCAGAAAACTCTGCCTCGTTCTCCGAGTGTTTCGATACTGCTCGGATTCCTCCAATGGGTTGAAAGTAATGCAAATCAGACTACTCTGAGTTTCCATATAAACACTTCAAAACAGTCGTTGTTCTGAGAGGGTGAAAGCAAGCACACCACGGTCTATACTTTAACCCAGTTGATTTTGACTCCAAGTGTTAACAAAACAATGTACCTAAATGACTTGCATGTGCAGATATTTTAAATCCAGTTAAACCTAAATGGCTTGTGTATGCATATTTTTCGTCTTGTCAGAATTTTACACGGAAGAAGGGGTCACAGACAAAACGTGGACACTATCTCGGCAGAAATTTGGAGTTAAAATCAAGTGGGACGAAGTTTAGCAGTCCTGCAATTATCCATTACTCATCATAATTCAAAAGTCAAGACCGAAACTCTATTAGTTTTCATCCAGACGATATCGAGATTGTTGGCTGTAATTCGAAATTCAATAATTCCCGCCCGAATTCTTAAGTGTACAATGCCATCAATTTACTTCCATTTATTAGCTTGTTCATTAGTTGCAGTTTGAACCGTTAATTTCGAAATACTTTTTAATGTTTTGAATTGCAGTTTGTGCCGGCAACAACTTCCTTTCCCATATTTATTTTAACTTTCCACAAGTTCGTCAAGGACTCTTAACACAAATCGAGAATAACAAGTTGAAACAGGCACTTTATATAATTGAAGACGATGTTTACCTAGCACAGACCGAGAGACAGAATCAACTTTGGTATGCAGCCCTATTATAAATTCCCAAACGTAAAATAAACTAACAATATTTCTGCCAACTGCATATAGATATTATAGAGTAGTGAAACCTTATACTGCTATAATGAATTTATCAATATTATGCTCCCAAAAACACTGTTTATTTAGTGACAGCTATGTGCTGTACCTAACAAATTGCTTTCGGACATTCTTATATCTGATAACATTAAAGTGCAGGAGATTTTTTAAGAAATACAAGATATTTAATATATGAATTTTCTTTATTTTTTACATATTTATTTCGCCTGCAACTTTGATACGTCGAATTTCTTATGCAAGGTATGATAAAAAATAGTCAAAAAATAGTTTTAACGTTAATCATATACTTCTGGTATCAAATGAGTATTATTTAATACAAAACCGTTATATACACACTTGGTAATGTTAAGATCATTAAAATGTGTACGATCAGTGGGCGACAGCCATCAGCATATTTTCTTAAACTATACTCAGCATTACGAAAAGTCCAAAGACATATTATGCAATTGCCGTACTATTTTTTTTTAATGAAAAGCGATATAAAATGCTAGTATATATACCACGACAAATATATTTAGTTTTTCCGATGACTTTTCCATAAATCCAAAAACCCGTTTTTCATAATTATTAAATAATTGGTATGGAAAAGATCTGGATGTAACACCAATATTCCGAAATTGATATTAGTTGGGACGATAAAGAGTACTACGTTATTAATATGAATATATTTCATAATAAAAAACAAAATGCACGTGTAAGAACTCCTCATCGACATATTTTAATATTTACTGGCCGTAAACCTTTCAAACCTATTCAATAACCATGAGGCAACATTGTCCATGACATCATATACAAATGACTTATAGTTTAAATACTCTCAACAGTATGTACTATAATGTATTAATCTTAGATTCATCTTTTCTATTTACAGAATATGAAGTGAAAATATACCAGTATCAGTTCTAATAATCTACCTGCTGTAAGAATTGTATAATATGTATTATTATGGTGACAGTTGTTTCGTGTCGGCCTTCAATTCAATTTCTATTTCCCTTTATAATAAGACGAAATATTTACTAGATTTCGTTCAAGGTTTGAAGAATGTGCTAAGGAATTAAAAGGTTAGAGTAATGTGTTTTTGTATTATTCTCAGTGATTGAAAGGGTCACGGATATTTGACCCGGTGACCTCTTTCTTGATGATCGGGGTCCATATATTACTAATCTGAGTAATATATGGAACCCGATCATCAAGAAAGAGGCAACATGACAGAAGCGAAATAAATTATGATCTTCAAATACTTAATAACAACTTTTCTGTTCAGACAAAGACTTTATTAAATTAGCGTATTTTTATTACAAGAAGTAAGAAATTATTCATATTCACAGACTTCCCTATTTTGAGTGGATGCATCTCACCCAAAATGTGCGACTGAATCCTCGCCTGCATAATTATGTTAGTAACGTACACTCAGGATATATGTTTGTTTTTAATATTACTAGTGCTGGTGAACAAAAGGCGGCAATATTGTATTTGAACTTTAAGAGCAAATTCGATTAAACCGCCACTGAGTCCCATGGGCGTTCGGATTCGGGTAAGGTGGAACCTTTCCTCTCCTGGGCTTTTGTCGAGGCTTTTGCACTTTGCAGAACTCATAAAAAATGCGAAAGATTGACGGAAAAGAAGGAAAATGTGCTATCCTTTGCAAGTAACACTTTTTCATTGGAAGAATTTCGACCTCCTTCACCATGGGCTTTAAATTTCTTCAACTTCGTTCACTGATTACCTTCTTTTGGGCAAACAAATCACACTAAAACGACAATTTTTGAAATAAAAAGCGTAAAAAAAATCACTTTCGCTCAGCTCGCACATTGAATGTCTTCATCATCTCACCTGGATACCATCTACACCCCCTTGCCCAATTTTCAGCGGACGCCCATGGACAACACTGCAGTTTTATGCATCCTCTTGCATAACAAAGACAACTACATCACTAATAATAGGGTTCGTGATTTTTGTTTGTTAAAATTGAACTTTATGTTTTTCAGACGAATATTACAACAAATATTTGAAAAATTAGGATTTCGATTATTTTTTTCAAGTACTGTGGTCTATGTGGTCACGAAAAATGTGCACATAACTCATCAACAGTTTGATGAACAGGAAAAAAATATTATACAGCAATGAAAGTGAGTAATAGCACAGCAACTAACACCGAAAGCTCCAATCTATATACATTATTTTACAATCACCATCCCGAAAAATGGATGCATTCACTTATTTGAATTCATTTTTTTTAGATTTAGTCGATAACCATTGCAGACACGACTATTTTTAATCAAATATTTTTTTGTGATACTTGAAATTCCACATATAATCGTGGTAATAAAAATGACCTCCTTACTGCAAAATTAACTATTACCGATTGCATGCGCTCAGTACATCTGAATATTTGGCTTATTATAAACACCAATTGATTTTTAAACTATCTGTAAATTGGTTTAGAATTAGTTGTTACTACCCAACCTAGGCTTTTAGCTCTTTATGGTTGACTTCAAAACAATATTTGTTAGTGATTAAAAGCGACAAGTGATGGAACGAGTATAACTTTAGATTCAGATTTCCTCCGGGTCGGCTGCGGGTCAGTCCGTGTGAACCGTTTTCGACCCGGGAAGTTATTTTAGTCAAAATTAACATACTTACTGTTTTTTATAAGATTTTTTCCATTTTTTTTCAGTTCATGTTTGTTTTCTCCATTCTTTTTTTTCAGTTTGGTAAGGGAGGAGTGACCGCCTCTAAGGGAGTGCCTTGGCAATTTTTTGGTGTGATTATCGTTACAGAAATTCAACAACTTCATATAGCTGGTGAGACTGTTATTTTTGGTCACAGGATCAAGCCGGGTTAGTTGGGGTCTAACCGGGGCATCCGGGTTAAATGTGTTCCGGGTCATCGGGTCAAAAATTCGTGACCCGTTCCATCACTTTAGCGACATAATCATTTTAGGAAACACTTAATTTCCCAAGGACAAATCGGGGAAATCTACACTATGCCACATTAAGAATAAATTCATAATCAGCTACACAATCAGGGCCTAATGAAGCAAAATGATTAGCCGTTGATATAACTACTTCGTTTCAAATTGTAAATGTTCTAATAATTCACAACATTGTGAATATTCACAAAATTGCACAACGGAAGTAGTTTATATCAATCCACAGTGACACAATATACAATCAATATCTTACATGGCGCTATTTTTGCCAAACTGGAAAGTGACAAATGAAGCAATTGCCAATTTTAAATTCCAGAATAGTAATTAACGTAGAATTCACTAACATTCCGGAATATTGGACATAAAAAGAAGAAGAGTTGTGCATATTTAACTCCTAGGGTACATATAGTAGTATGCTGTAGTGCACCCAATTTCAGGCTCTGTGTTTTGAAAAGTTGCTTCCAGAAAATGAAACTTTCCCAACAAAATATTGTTCCAATCGAAACGAGCGTCAGAAATAGTATCGTTTGCATATACTGTGATACTCAAACTCCTAATTTGTACCATACAATAACATAATCATATCAATGTCACAAACATACATTTGCACTATCGCAATTTCTTGGAAATTAATATTCCCTTGAAACAGCATGAACTGACAAGATCATATATATAAATCCAATCCCTAACTAAACTATGTAATAATTAAGTATAGTTTACAGCTAGATTTTCAGATAGTTATATGAGCCACTCACTATATGTTCTATTTTTAATATTAATTAACATAGACAATTTAAAGTGATTCATTTTACGCAATAATCATGTAAAATATACATCTGATGTCATTTGATTTTTCTATTTTTTTATTGATATAATGTTCACATTGTTTTATTATTCAGGTAATTAAAAATGAGTACATATACATAAAAATGAAATACATTTGTGTTAGCCTTATCTGTAGTTTATAATTATCCACTACAGGTTTCGTTCCGAAGAAACATCATCAGGGAGATTATTAAATAAATTGACACAAAATTAACACATATGAACTAAAACTGCAACTCATCATATTATTACATAGTGTAAATTCAATGTGGCATTTTCCTATTACAACATTGTGACTGCAATGCTGCAAAACAAATATAAGAAATTTCAGTATCGATGTAATGTCACATCATGTACCAAGATATGTTCCTATTTTCACGACATCTGGCATACTACATTATTTCGGTCTAAGAAATATTAAATGAAATGCAAATTTGATATATTGCAGGAACATTATTCTTGTAACTGTAAATTCCTGCCATAGCTATTGCATGTACTGTATAGTGTATACACTATCAGCAGTGGCGGTAAACTTTGATGATTACTGGAGATACGTGTTATTAATGAACTTGTATATATCTTAATATTTTATTTTCCAATACAGTTTTGAGTAAATTAAGGTTTGTTGTTAACAGAAATCATCACATTAATTAAACAACAATTTATGACAAAGAAAAACCATTCATCTCCAGCGAGAATCGAACTGGGCGCCTCTCACTGGAGAACAGTTTTATTTCTTTCTCATAAATTGTTGTTTAATTAATGTAATGATGTCTGTTACTAAATAACAAACCTTAATTTTCTAAATATGAAGACAATAAACGTGAATTTCTTATAAATTAAACAGTTTTGAGATTTTCATAATTTTTCAAGTTCGAAAGATATTTGATTCAAAGTAAGTTTTTGTACTTACGTTAGTATAGATATTGGTGTACATGGTGCGTATTTTTTTAAAAACAAATGAGTGCTAACCTCAAAGTCGTTTTTTTTGCACTATGCACTAGTCTAGTGTATTAACACTTACCAGTGCATTTGAATTCCTTGATACATCAGGTGCCTAATTATTTACAAATGCGTTGGCAACCTTAATCAAATACTTTTGGAATTCAGGTAAAAACATATCCACGAGAATGTTCAAAGTGCAAAGCCATGAAAGGCCAATGTGTCATCAGGGATAAAGAAATATAAAAAACAACGATCCGAATTTGGACGTTTGGTCAAAGGTCAGAAAAAAAGTAGTGGATATTGTAATTAGTGTTCGTAAGTACACTCTTTTGTACTTCAACTTTTCGTAAATATTTGTGACATTATTCCGCTTATTACACAGGTTGTAATAGCCACAGTCAAATAATGGGAATTTCAAAACAATAACTCCAGTGATGGAACGGGTCACGAATATTTGACCCGGTGACCCGGAATCCAAGTGACCCAGTGACACGGTTTGACCTGGTGACCCAAACTGACCCGGTTTCATATTGTTATCAAAAATAACAGTTTCACCAACTGTTATAGTGGTTTTTGAATTTTTTTAAATCGTAATCACTCATAGAAATTGCCAAGGAATTGATTTGAATACAAGCAGGGGTGCGCGCGGCAGCATGCACCATTTAGCGGCGGTTACTCCTTCCCATCCGATCTGGGAAAGATAAGGAATGGAGTAAACAAACATAAAATGAAAAAAAATATATATTTAGGGAAAACTCATAAAAACCTGTGAAATATCGTATTTTCGACTAAAAGAACTTCCCGGGTCAAAACCAGGTTACTTGAACTGACCCGGTGACCCGTTCCATAGATGGAAATTGAGTTACTGTTTGGAATTTCGATAAACAAGTCTGTGGCCAAGGAAAAATTCGTGCTTATCACATCTCATGCTGCTTAGTGGAGGAAAGAAACCAGTAAATTTTTGTCCCGTCTTTGAAAATTACTGAAACCCTACTAATGTGTTCATGAAGTTGCAGCAGAATAGAATAGAATTTATTACTGTCTATAAGGTCTCAGCCATTACAGCAGGAGTATGAGCATACTGTGCATGCAGTTGCACAAACTAACTATTTTAATATTGTGCTTATCATACCTTATGCAGCCTAGTGGACGAAAGAAACCTGTAAATTATTGTCCTGTCATTGAAAACTACTAAAGCCCCATTAATATGTTCATAAAGGTGTTGTATATACTCATATAAAACAAATTAAAGTTAAAAGTGTATAGCGTGCTACAAAATAACGGTGTAACGGAAAATAATATGAGAGATATAAGAGTTTCTGTAGGGGAAGAAAGTGCACGTCAAAGTAGCTGTTTTTACCGACACTATAATAAATGGAACACTCTTGGCAACTAAATAAATAACATTGTCTTATGTTATAACGTATACGTTTAAGATATACATGCTGTTAACCGTTAGCTTATTATATATGATTAGACACCTGTCTCATTTGTACATGTACTTAGAATACCGGTAATACAACCATTGTAAGACTGGGAAGGTGGCAATGGTCTCACTAAACATTACCAGATCTGCAAGATTGTAGATAACAGGAGTTTGTAACAAACCATTTTGTACTTGAAACTGAATCAGAGTTGAGTATTGTTTTGTGCCTGTAACTGTGGGTGAGTGCTATTTCAGACTTGTACATGTAATGAAGTGCTAATTTTGAGCTACTGCTGGAGTGGATGGTAGTGACGTTGATAAGTCCCACCTCTGTAAGTATTCATTTTGTTATGAAAATGTAATTACCTAACTTTGAAAACGAAGTAAATTTAGTGGATTGCGTTCCGTTTTAATTCAATTGCTCCAGTACGTGTACGTCGGATATTATTTGGGATTTCTTTGTCCATTGATCACTGATGCATCATAAAACATTGGTTACAAAATGAATTACGGTAGTTAAAACGTGCACGCGAATCAACTCTGATCTTTAATCTCGAGAAATGATAGTAAATCATTTGGCATCAAGGTAGACTGATTCTACCGAGGCTAATTTCTCAATTACTTCACAATTACATGGTAGTTTTAAATAATGTTCTACTTGCTAAGATACGTCCGACATACCAATTTAAGTAATGACACATAAATGTTTGTATATTCTTCGTGGAATATACAAGAAATAACACCAGTATAATATTATTTCAATCAATGTTTTCAACAGGTGTTTTAGCTTTTCACAGAAAAGTATAGATTTTTTTTCTCTCTCCCGAAAAGTTTTTTTTTTCTCTCATGAAAATCAATCAAAGATTTAGTGTATGATTTAAAATATACATGATGCTACGCATTGATGGTGAAGGAACGCCTAGAGAAAGCGTGCAAGGAACGCTTGAAGGAAGCGTAACCAATATTCCAAAAAATAATGACAAAATTGACGGTCAGGCACAGCTCTTTATAAAATCAGATTAAAAACCAAACACCGTCGATAACTACAGGTTGATCCTTTAAGAGGTGACATTTTAATTTCTAAATAAAACACATTTATTATCGAGTAAGGCAATATTTGTTTATACCATTGTGAAGTGCTGAACTAGCCGTTTTGTGTGGAACGCAATATCTTTCAAATGACCCCCTCGGCCGTTCTCGCAGATGGTCATTCTTTTACTGAAATTTTCCATAACTTTTGCGCATAATTCTGGATCTACATTGGCAATGGCATGTCTAATGTTTTGCTTCAGATCAGAAAGTGTTCTAGGATTATTGACATAAACTTGTTGCTTTATATGTCCCCAAAGAAAGAAGTTCAGTGGTGTCAAATCGCAGAATCGTGGCGGCCAATTGACGTCCCCTCGTTTAGCCTCGTAAAGAAATAACGAGTTTTTCTATTGATTACATCAAAAATTTCCCCATTTTTGTAATGGGTTTTCACAGTAAGTATTCGTAGCTCTATCGAATAACATTGCATAACTAAACCGCCTTGTTTATAGAATACGACAGCCAAATATGAACATAGTACATCTCACACACGCGAAGTACTATAATATTTAAAATGTCATCTCTTAAAGGATCACCTTGTACAAGCTTTATCTAACTCAAATATGGTACTTACACTGAAAAATGTGAAGTAACACATTATTCCCCAGTAACATCTGGAATATATAATATAAAATGTTGGTATCACTTCGATTAAGAAATATAAACTGAAAATAACTGTTGAGATATTTACCTACCAACACACTTACTACTTCTTCCATTAAGCATATTTAATCTCTTTCCTTTTACAACCTCCAGCCCCCCCCCCAAATTTCGTTTATACGCCTCTCAATAAAATTTACATTCTCTGTTATATTTGCAGCCAGATCTGAGCTAACCTAATCTGATCTAGAGTCATTTAGATTGGTTAGTTCGGCTTAGGTCAGGGAAGATCAGTTCAGGTTCGGGTAAAAGAAAACCGAGGGGTTAACAACTCCGGTAATCCAGTGTACAGGCATTTTTTAATCTTCAAGTAATATTTGGTAATCTTCGGTAATCTTTGGAAGTCATCGTTAATTTTCAGTAATCTTTGGTAATCATCAGGAATCTTCGGTAATCATCAGGAATCATTGGTAATACTCGGTAATCTTTAGTAATCTTTGTCAGTATTTAGCAATATTCTGGTAATTTCAGTATATATATTTTGTATAATTTATTTCCTGACACTAGAATATTTCAAACCGTACATCAGAATAGCCAGGTATCTTTACAAAATCTTGACTAAGCTGTTATGTTTTGTGCAAATAATTACTAATAACTACTTATTTTATGGAAACTATGCTGATTGTCAACAAACTGTTACTATTTAATTTGAAAAGCACTTATAATATATCCTTGGTTTATGATTAAAATTTGAAGCAAAAAATTGCCAATGAAATTCTTTTATGAAAGCATCTGCTTGGATTCCAAGATACTCGATTTTGCAAATTACAAAATTAACTTTATTTTGATGAACGTTTACACGCACAGTCTAGTTTTAATATGAATATTGTAATTTGGTGTTTCTTATACTGTATATAGTTCTTAATTTTATTGCATGGTATTACGTTCTTGATAATGGGGATATCGAAACTTGTCCAGCAATAAAACAGAGTTGTGATAAATTTGGATTATTTCAAGTATCTCTTTGATATTTTTAAAACACATCTAAATATTGTGACTAAATGTGACTTTCGAATGGAAACTGAATCGATTTCAGTATGTATATGAGACCGATCAAAATACATTATCCATAATAATTACTGTCAATTTACGTGAAAGCAGCAGTATCGCGAATAACTGGGATCAGGCATACCGCATAATTATGTACTATAACAGCACAATCCTATTACTGGTAGCTAATGATTAGAAATGGGACCAGGGAAGTGTTAACTTAAGAAATTAATATCAATATGTGGGTTATTCAATATATCAGTTTCTCTAATCCATTTCTTGACTTCTATGATTCCAGAAAAGTTGAAAACACAATGATCAAGATCACTGTAATTAGCTAGAGTAAATTAGGGCAATTTGTTGGTTTTCATTCAGTGAAACTGCAGATTTCATTATAATTATTTTTATCACCTTAAAAATATTGTGATAGCACGTCGCCCACACCCCCTAGGGGTTAATACCAATCAACTAGAGGAGGCACAATATGTTTGTGCCCTAAGCACTACTACGAACCAAAGTGACATATTTTGCAATAATATACTTAGCAATAACATACAGCTTATTTAAGATGTTTTCTAAGCCCCATGCTCAGAGGCACTGAAATATTGTGCCGACTCTAATGGCCACATCCAAACAAATTGACTCTATCAGACTGTTATAGTTACTTATGGTAATTGAACGTAGGCTGCTGCAAAAAGTATATTAATTTTCTGGTTTGAGAATCCAATGTAGACAGTGCACAGCGTTGTTTCGCTTTTGTAAGCTGTAAAAGTGGGGCTGATAGCTTTTTATTTGGTTTTGTTAAAGTCATATTGAGAGTAAGGATGAATAACAACGTTCCTGTTAAATTTTTATTACGACTAGTTTCGGCATAAATTAGTGCCATCGTCAAAATCACAAAATGTGCAGAAGCTCTGAGTTAAGTTTACTGAATGCAAATTGATTAGTAAACTTGCATGCAGTACACGTAACTTTGTTAATCAACTTTCATGCAGTAAACTTAACTTTATTAATCAACTTGCATGCAGTAAACTTAACTCGTAGTTTCTGCATATCTTGAAGATGGCACAGATTTGCGCCGAAACTAGTCATAATAAAAATTTAACTGGTAAGGACGAACTGGTTGTTATTCATCCCAATATTTACTTTGCATGCCACAAGCGAACATTATTATTGAAGCCATGTTTTATTTTCGTATTCGACACGTTTCCCGAATATGATGTAAATGAATGTCGTAACTGAAATTTAAATATATTGCCAAAAGAAATATTCCTTTTCGTTAATTTGTTTCCAAAATTCATCTAATTGTAATTTATTATAAAACAAACAATATACCTTCATACTTCTACTTTGCATAACCCAAATTATATTTCTACAGTATTAAAAGTTTTCATCAGACAATTTATAATTGAACGTACAAAGGTCATTACTTTATATTACACTAAATTCCATTTAAAGAGATCCAAGGACAAAGCTCAATCTCTACTTAAACGATATGTGAAGATTCAAGTGCCGTATTTTGTCAAATATAATATATTTCCAGGTGAACAAATTTGCAAATTATATATACTGGCATCTACTAATAGAAATTATACAATATCCAAGCAAGTCACTCCACTTTAAAGCAATATTGTTCATTGGAAAAAAAAATCCAATAGCGTCGGAAAAACCTTCTGATCAGTGTGCGGGGGATCCATTTAAATCATGAGGGAAAAAAAATCGACAAAAATGTTTTGCAATTTATTTTTTAAATCAAAAAGCATTTTTGGTTTATGAATGTGTGGCCGCCCGGTCTGTAACGGGCGGCATTGTTGGCTCATTATTTTAGCTGGATGTAAATTCTCCTTAAAATAACATGTTGAATGTACAAATAACCCGGGAACACAATCCCACATTTATTGTTAAGAAAATGTAGCTACTTCACAATTATTGTACATTTCGGTATTTAGTACTTACTTTTAAAATCTGATGTAGACTTTGTTCTATATTTGAATGAAAATTGAAAACAAAAGTAAAGTTACGATAAAGGTTCAAAATATATATCTGATGTCAAGTAATTCATTTATCAGTGTACCCTACATGAAATTCATTGTTTCAACATACTTATGAATGAATAGTATAATATTATATACTACTCTTATGTGTGATGTAGATTATTTGGTTTACATGACGGGCTCAAGTGTATAGGTTTCCGTCCGCTAAATCATGTATTGCTGACAGATTCAATGATAAAGCGTATTCACCCTGATGAAGCACTATAATTTCATAAAATTATCTGTAGTGGATATTACATAATGTGATTACAGTCATATATTGCGATATTTGCAAACACAATGATTCTATTTTATAAAGAAAAGTGCTTAATGTGTAGAAATACATTCGAATACCCTCAAAATTTGAGTAATAATAAAATAGGAGAGTACTAATAATATTTATGTTAAAGAAAAACTCTATAGATTTTTGATTTTCTATTTCATAATTCACAAACTCTACCTCACAATTCTCTACTTTTTGACTTCATAAACTCCACTTCATAATAAACTGTATAGGAGAGTAATTTCAATGTTATAAATCATAAAGCAAAATAATCTCATTCATCTTGTCACACGAATTACATTTTCCACTTTAACATGACTTTTCAGTTTTACATTTGCTCCTTTAATGGTTGTATTAAGGCGGAATTCCAAAACAGCTTGGTTGGTGTATAAGCTATGAGCGTGTGAAATTTCCAGCTTGCGAAGGATTTCTAAAACCGCCTGAAACTACGTCCAGTGTATTTGCAACTAACTTTCAACTGCGAAAACAGTTGCATATTATTCAATTCTTTTGAGATAAGCTTTAAAACTTTGTTATAATTACTATTTATGAGAGAATTTGAATATATGTGAGAATACTCACCCGCTGTAAGTTACATTCGCCGTTATAAACAAACACTACACTCGGTTATGGAAATCCGCCTTTACGGATGGGGTGAGTAATACCGCAGATTAACATTGCGTATTTTATCAAATAAAATTTTATACAAATGGGAATACACCGTAAACTTTTTTTTATTAGAGAATATTATGCACTTCATTTATACAGATATTATTATCATCAACAGCAGTTCATTTATTCAGATATTATTAGCATTATAATCAATAATATTATAATCAATAGAAAAAATACCATTGCACCCCAGCAGGAGTTCAAAGATTACAAAACCACTCCACTATAGATCCGAACACGAAATATCACCCTTCTCCAGATTCGAGCATGAAAGTCCGAGATTACTCCAAGATAAAGCAAAAAGAAGAAACAAAAACCACTGCAATCGTAACAAGGAGTGTGAAAAAATTGCAACTCTCGAAGTTCGATTTAATATGCTTTTACACAAATGATAACATTAATAATGCCGAGATTTGTCGTCTTCTATCGATGTCAATCTATTCTTACCGCACTCGTGCAAGAATATTAAGTTTCCACTCCACTCCGAAGTCAGGCACGAAGTGCCATCATCATTATCAGCAGTTCAAAACCAACACAGGAATTGTAATTCTTATAATGTACCCGGTATTGATATAAATCAAAACCGGATCAAATATAAATGTTTAAAAGTTATTAACCGTTTTCGTCAATATTGACTATTAAAAATATACAGCACTTTACTGGAAACTGTTGCGATATCTTCGTAATTACAATTCCCATCTACATTTACTCACAGCCGCAAATACCGGCAAACCAAATAATATTTGTATTCAATCCTCCTTTGCATAGGAATCCCCTTAAATCCGTATAATACATTTCAGTATTATGATGCCGCCTGGAAATATTACGTAACTCTAGAAAAACAGAAAAAGTAACACATCAAAATTATCGTTTCGCAGTC
>JAQFYR010000198.1:0-14909 GCA_034694985.1 Campodea silvestrii
TACAATCTAATCAGTCACCGAGTGCTTACATAAACTCTCACCAGATGGCGTATCGAAGCTCTGGCATTGCGAATAGGGTTATTTTGAGTGGATACTGGGACTGAAAACACGTGATCTGCGAAACATAATTATAACGTAAAGTAGCATGAAAATAAAAACATACAGAGCCCGCTATTTTCGATTTAGCTTCCAATAGCCTACTGTATCACACATTAACTTATTTGCTGTAGTGTTGTATATATTATGTACGATATGGTAGGTGCAGTTTAACAAAGGCAATAAACAAACATTTGAATTCCTGTGTGTGTTTTAAGATTTCAAATTGTTTGGTACAGCTAGAACATTAACAATATAGTGGAATGCTATATTAAATAATAGTTTTATTTCGAATTATGGAATTTTAATCACGTTTACTCGACAATTTAGGAGAACATTCAAATAACAACCAATAGCATGTGATGCATGTTAATGGTATAGTATAATAATGCTCGCATTTTTAAGCAGTAAATTAATGGTGATTTCACAGTTTCAAAATTTACATAATCGGTAATCAATTAATTATCGATATTGATTAAACATATATTAAGGTATATTGGTCACACAAAATACAATGTTTTATGAATTCGCATCACACTGAATTCACAATTCTACTGCTTCATAATTATATATACTAGTAAGTTCGACCTTCACAAAATGACCTCCAACTATAATGAAGTTAGTAAGTTCACTTGTAATACATTTCAGAACTACAGGATGTTAAGATATCACCCATGTTTGTAGTAAAACTACGGTAACTGTTCATAGAGTTATTTCAATGAATTAGAAGGAATTCTAGGTATTTGACAGAAAATACAGCATTTACAGGTATATATCATCTAAGAAAAATTCACAAATTCAATTATTAATTCAGAGCACAAAGTACAAGTATAATTCTATTTTTATATTCTGGTACGAATTTAGTGCATGACTGTTCACTTTAAATTGAAGTATTTTAAATGCGAAAAAAGGTTATTAAAAACCTAGACTATATTGACTGCTGTAAACTTATTTAAGCGGTCGTAAATTAACAAATTTTCCAGTATTGTTTTCTTAAAGTTTGTTTAAGTATCAAAACAACATCACTATCAAAATGCAATGTACACGGCTACACGCACGCTGCGTATACTTATCTTGAGAGACGGAACAAACTATTTTGTTCCCGTACTGTAAATACTTGAACTGATTATCTCAGAAATGTTTTATTTGAAGTTATGCTAAATAATAATATACACATGCTGAATAATGATGATGTAGATGTGCTAAAATCATTTACGGCATGTATAATGTAAGATTTCCAAAAGTAGGCTATAGTAATTTGTGATTTTTACACTTATCTTACGTCAGAATAAATATTGTTTCGTGACTAAAACGTTTGCGTGTTGTAGTGAAAATACACTGCTAGCTGTTACACCATCTAGTAATATAATACCATAATAGAATCTGTACATAACAGCATAGTCTACATAAACAGGGATGTAAATAAGTTATGACATTATTTCGTTTGCTTCTAGTGCTCTAAACGACTGCTGTATTTTTTTTTAAACAAGAAAATAATATTTGCGATATTCCTACTTCAAATTAAAATTAGGTGGGAAAATACAAAGTCACCAATCCCATGTTATGCTTTTCACTGTGAGATATGACACAAAAATACTCAGAACACTGCTTTAGCTTAAAAATAACTTATCATAATTAAAACGAAAGTGTAGAAAACGCAACTTTTTATCTCAAGAATTTTGCAAGTTAAACTGTATCATTTTGAATTTGAGTATAAATTTACCTTTAAGCCACTCTGAACAATAAGATTACTAAAATCAACCATATATTTCATAATAAACAGTTAAATACTATTAGTAAGTAGTAACTTTAAAAATTGTTTCTAGTTTGTATTAGGAATTTTCCCAAATGATGAAATAATGCATTTTATCTCCAGAGGAATAAATATGATTTGATTTGAAAAAAAGAACAAGAAAAGATAAAAGTTTCTTAAACTTACACCAGGAAGAGTAATATTCTGTATCGCAGGTTTTGTTCCCATATCAACTGATACAGTCCATTCAAGGTTTGGCTGATCGGGATAACAATTATCCTGTTGAAAATATATTGCGCAAACTATTTCAGAAGTTGCATTGCCATTTTTCAGAATGTAGTAAACATTAGGCTGAAAAAAAAGGAAGATGAAATTATGCTTTATCTTGTTATATCCTTTACTTGAGCACCACTTTATTATTTACGTAAATAATTGAAGTGATTAGAGTTATTTCATGTAGGCTATACACAGTGATAACAATCGATTGATTACATTGTGTATTACTGTATTTGTGATATAATATATTTAAGGTATCTATAGATAACGAAAAATATTGAAATATTTATATATGGTACGGTATAATGTTGAATATAAATATGAATTACTACTTTAAACCAAGTAAACCACCCATCAGGTTTTATGTTACACAATGTAAATATTTGTACTAATTATCCAGAGGATTATATGATCCTGTAGCCGAATGTATTAGCACTCTTTAACTTCTCGGGACACTACTTTCGCCTAAATTGGGTTTTAAGTTATCCCCACCGTGGTCGCAAGCCGTACCCATCCATACCCGTACCGTACCCTAAACCCTAAATGCCAATTTAGGCGAAAGTAGTGCCACGAGGGGTTAAATAGTGCTAATATACGCTCGGTTACTGGATACCATAAACCTCTGATAATTAGTGTAATAGTTACAATGTGAAAATCTGAATGTTAAATTATTTGGTTCACTACCGTATAGTTGATGCACAAGAAATGAAGAAAATGTATTTTATTATTTCAATCACTTTCACAAAAAATTCCATAATCGAATTTTATATATTATTTTTGAACTTACAACAAACTCCTGTGCAACTCCATTACATACATCTGGTGTTTCAATATTCGCTTTCGTACACACAAGTGTAACAATTACTTGTAGTTCTTCTTCTGTCATTCCAATTGACATGAAATCCATTACAACGTCGAAAACAGTTTTGCATAATATGCAACGTTTGCTTTCAATTGCATTACTCAGTTTCTGCAAGTATAGAATGTAAACCATGCTAAAGAGAAATTTTAGTGTAATCTAAAAAAATATTCATTTTGAACTTTTCGAAGAATATATACACATAAGATTGAATGGCCAGATTAATTTCTTGTACTGCTAAAATATAAAAAAGAAACCTTTCAATTCCATGGAAAATCTGAATTTATTTAATCATACAAAACTGTGCAGAACGACAATGATTTTCCTCCTATAGATAATTCATCAACTGCACTAACAAGTAAGTTGCCCCAAAGTCCTCTTTGGATGTTCTGTTAATACAAAAAAAAATTTACAAACATGTTTTTTTGGTAGATTGTTATCGCTTGACTCGCTTCATTCCTGATTACAGTGGTAGAATACATTCAAACTCATTTTGCCAATTTTTGACTTCATGTGAATCATTAGAAATCGACTGCTGTTTTACGATTTACGAATAATAACCTTCGCATATTTTAACGCACTTTTTTATAGTAAATATGCATAGTTTATTGCTTATTCTTAAACTTCTATCGTAAGAAAATTCTGAAGACTAGGGAAGATATTTCCCTGTAGTGAAAACCGTTTCATAATTATGTTTGTTCAATTACACACTGATAATATAATTATTCAATTATCAACAAATTGCTTGATAGAAATTGTACTTTTGATCTTGTTGATTAGTATCTCAGAAATGTGATACAGTGTTAAAAGAAAAAAGAAGAAGAAAAAGTCGTGCGTACGTCTCTACAAACTCATACAAATCAGCGGTGAATTACTGATCAAAGAAAATCTTCACGAATAATATACTGAAAATCCAGAGATGTCATAGACCTTCACGGTTCACGCGTTTTGTTCATCCAGGGCTATAAAGGAGTATCATACTATTTCAGATGACACTTTTGAATTATGTAAAAAAAAGTTTCCGCGTCAATGAACAGTATACACTTGTGCTGCTGGGTAACCGAATCACATATGTTTAGTATAATTATTTATTAGTTAATTTATACAAAAATAACAATTTCAAACATCATTGAACATGATAATACTGAAAATATTTTAAGACAGTAAGAAGTATTCATTAACTAAAACTATTTAATTAAAGTACCTGATCACCCTCTTCTGAGTGTATGAACAAGTCATTGAGAACAGTTGCTAATGAAGTTTGCCATTCGGGTGGTATTTTTTGGAAATGCTCTTGATATTTAACATGAGGATGAACTGCAGAAATTTTCTCCGCTGATATTTTATCTTCTACTAACCTCGGAAAGGCAAACGCTGGAAAAAAAATTAAATTATTTCCAAGCTTTGTCATTTCATATTCCTTTGTTATATTGCGATCTGCATACAGTACCAAATTGTACAACTGTGAGGTAGACAGAAACCAGCGTTATTGTAAGGATAAACACGACAAAAATTAACTTTAGGTTTATATTACGTAGTAAACATTAACGTAAAAAAATATTTATGTTAAATGTTCACCACTCCACAATATTCACATATATTTCACAGAATGTTCTAATCACATAAATAACGATTATTGAAGTATTCTTGAATACACTTACATTCATTTGTGAAGCACAAAACAGCGACAATGATAACTAAGATGTTATTTAATGGTTTCATCTTAACACACCAGTGACTATTTGAACGTGGAAAAATATTCTCATCCACACTTTTGAATACCATACAGCAAAGGTGTCATTAATATAAGTTTTTGATATATTTATTACGTATCTTTGTATTAATTTTGATAAGTTAATCAATTGGAGATAATAGACTTATACAACATAATGATACTCGTGTAAGGTGTAACCTTATACAGCTTAGAAGAGAGAGTTTCTTACCCATCATCACAAATAAATCCGTCGACATTTTTGATAAGTTAATCAATTGGAGATAATAAACTTATACAACACACCATAAGTCGTGTAAAGTGTAACTTTTTACAGATTGAAAGTGAAAATTTCTTTATCGCAAATAAATCCGTCGACATTTTAAAATTGCATTCTGCAGGTGCAAAGGGCAAAGCAGCATCTATATATGTTGAAAATATTTAAAATTCCTCACGAACTTCCAAAAAATTCTGCAGTTTACAAAGTTACAAAATTTATGTCGATATTGCTAACATTTCTTACAGCTACATTTATTGTTGTTTATAAATTGGTTCATAATCTGACTAATCTAATATTGACGGTAGCTCATGTGGTAGAATGATTTAATTATAGTTTTGGAATATTTGGATGTCATTAAATGTACAGTATAGTCTTGGCTTTATAGGGTTACCAACTTTCTAAAAAAGGATTCCTGGACATGTGAAGATGTGATACCCCCTTGTATACTTCGCTATAACAAATCTGCAGTGTATATTATATAGTATTCAGGGGTTCATGATATCTTCGGATTACCGCACATTCATCCAACAAAATACTGAACAGCACGATCAATCAAAAGTGCTTTTGTTCGACCGTGCTTTATCATAAAAAGCACACAGTGGCGTAATTTGATTCAAAATTTGGGAGGGGTTTTCGTCAGTGACGTCAATTTGTCATCGACGAGGGTCAAAATGACGCCGGATGGGGAGGGGGGGGGGCTTTAAAATATGTTTCATTAATATTCCGATAATGAAAATATAAATTCCAATTCGCTACACAATATAATAATTAAGTACTGAAGCAGACCCGTTCATGAGTAAGCAAAAATGTAGAAAATGGAGATAGACCAGCCGAAAAATTAACTTTTTTGCGCAATTTTTAAGAACTTTTTAAAAAAAATATCTTATTTTTCAACTTTTTTTCATTTTCCTTCTTAATTTCCCTGATGAAATCAGTGGGGGAGGGGGCTCGAGTCGTTCGCCCAATGTCCTGTGATGGTACCACTAGTGGTTTCCATTGAGGCATTAATCGGAATAGGAATATGTGTTGGCAGTGTTCGAAATTACTGGTAGTCCTGTTGTCCCAAGACAACTATTATTTTAACAGGACAATCAATTTCAAAAACAAGGTTGTCCTTAGGACAACTAAGATTTTTTTAAGCTTTTATAGTTACATGATTTTATGCATTCTTAGTTTTATAATACTACCAGGATGTAGTGGTCAGACGGGCTTCAACGAATTTTTAGACCTGGGTACCCATTCGTAGAACTATCCAAGTAACCAAAGACAAAACTCTAAAGTGTTAAAAACATTTCGGAAAATTGGAAACGTAATAAAACATGCAAATTTCAACATATTTGGACGTTTTACATGGCATTTTTCTCGTCAGTTTCTTGTCTTTGAAATGCGTTTTGTTTCATTATGATCGGATAATAGTTTCTCGAGTTATCAACTAAAAACCAAATAACTTCAATCGATGGCCGAGAATAATAAAAAAAAATCAAGTATCAATGGAGCAACAGTGTCATTACGAGGGCACACAGTATAATTATATATAAGCCTGTAGATGACAAATGAAACTCTTGAAATGTGATTTAGGCTACAGTTGCAATTTTGAATTAGCTTTAAATATCATTTAAATATCTAACGATAAGAAAATTACTAAATTGCGTTTTTAAAATTCAACTGAGAACTTTATATTACAATATTTCTTGTAGGACAACTGATTATCCGGGAGGACAAGTAAAATATCTGTTTAACTTGTTCTAAGGACAACAAAGAAAAATAACAAGATTCTAACACTGGCAGTGAACTCAATGCAGTGACAAAGACACAAAGGAAAGTGCAATGTGCTTCAAAGGACACCTTCACTTGATAGGATAAACCAATAAAAACCATCAAAAATCCTCTAAAGGTGAGCAAAAACACCCATTTACCTTTCATATACTGTAATCAATATAAATTATCGCTTCATATTAATGAGAAATTTTATTTTGTTAAGTATATTTGAGATTTGTAAATTGTTACTGGATATATAATTATCTCGAGTACTACGAGTAGTACTTTCTACGTCATAGACATTGATCTAGCAACACATGCTTTTAAAATTGGTTTGTTCCCATTTCCTCTTGTGCCTATTGTGGAGCAGCAAGAGCTGACCATTTTCTTAGAGTTTGTCTGACACTCTTCTGTGATCTGCCTACATTAATTTTCATTTTGGTTTGTGCTGGGTGTCTAATGACCTTGATGTTGAGACGTTTGGGAACAAAAATAATAATCACCTGTGAAGGTGATCGGTACCAAATTGTATAGCAGAATATTTGTCAGTCTCAATAAAAAGCAAACATTCAAAACCACAACTATATTGTGCATTACTATATCATTGCAATATGTACAGACAATATGACCAGTAATGTAAGATGGCAACAATAACTCAGTACAATGTAATAATAGTAATAACTGATAACACAAAAACATTATTAATGCTGCATCCACAATTTTTCGTACAATAATGAATGCATTGCTCTCGAAGTTTCAAAAATAAAAATAAAAAAGATAAAGTGGGTATTGAATGAAGTGTGCCACAACGAAGAACCCAATTTACGCTCTGATGTTGAAGAGATCTCCTGCAGATGGTAGCGGTGCTAATCCCCCAGTTACACTCGGGAGCTTACTAAGGTCAGGAAGATTCTGTAGATGAGCATTCAGTTCATTACGTACTTGCTGGACTTTGTCAAGCTTACTGTGGTATTCCTAAAAGAAAAAGACATATTTTTAGTAAGGCAACATTGCACTGTCGTATTAGGCTGCAAAAGTATACATTTGAAAGTTGACTGCCAGTGTCAAATCTTACTATTAGAAATTTAGCCCTTAGCTGCAATGCTCAGTTAGAACTTTTGAAACCCACAACAACCATTAAGGCATATGCCAGTTTTTGAACTTTTCAGAAACAAAGTGTCCCCATATGTTGTACTGTCTCCCTATATGTTGTACTGTGCCCCCATATGTTGTACTGTGTCCCCATATGTTGTATACACACATTTGTCCCCATATGTTGTACTGGCATAGGAACTTTCCTAGTTGTATACTGGTATGTACATTCCTATTAAATAATTTTCATATGCAGGATTTCAGCATTTTCATTGGGGTAGCAAAAATTGAAAATGAATAAGAATATATTATTATGGAACTCAACGTAAGAATGAAGTTTATAAATAGACCTACAGCTAACATGGGTATTGTAATTAAAATGAAAATAATTACAATAATAATAGGTTTCTCATAGAATCTTCCCTCCTATTAGTAACTTCTAATTTTCATCAATGATGAAATCATTTTACCGATATCTGGGAAATGAAATTTCAGCTGTTCATTGTAGACGGAAGTACAGTAATTTATGTATTTTTTAAATGCTTCGATCAAGGTTCATCTTTTGGTAAAAACTATATAAGCTATATTATATATATATACAGGGTGTCCCATAAGTCCAACACTAGACCACTCTTTCCAAAATTGATCCGTTTTTCCGAGAAATTATATGGAATGAAGGGAAGATGTGGGGATCATTACATCATCACTAGTTTTACAGAATTTTTGAGTCGCCTTTCTAAGACAATTTGTTCAGCAGAATGGTTATCGCAATTTAAAGTTTATTTGGTCGACATTTTTCTCTTGTGTTACACCAAGTCTTGGTTTGCATCTCGGAAATAATTCATCTCTGGCATGTTTATCAACAGCTATCCTTTGATTGGCCATGTTTTCAGGAACGGAATAGCCCTTATGCATAATTTATCAGAGCCTTAGAGCAGGTGTGCAAATAACAGGTCGCCTGGTCGCCCAGGCCGACTAACTTTTTTGGGTGGGCGACTAGAAATTTCGTATTTCTGGCGACCAAAAAAAAGTTTAAAAAAAAATCACAAAAAATACACCTTTTCTCCGAAATATGCGATGTTTTATATTATTGGAAACAGCTCAAAGCGATCTTTAAATTGATATACACATTATTATCTTAAGTACTATCACCGATATTTTATATAGTTCGTTATTACCGTTCTCCAAAAAATCTCGTATTTTCGGCGATCAAAAAATGTTTTTTAAAAAATTCCAAAAAAATACACGTTTCTCTTAATTGTATCATGTTTTATATTTTTAAAAACAGCTCAAACCGATCTTTAAACTGATGTGAACCTCTACTACCGCCGATAACGATCTCTAATTTTGTACTAGCTGTCATAAATCATATAGTAATTCCAGAACCATTATGCACCTTAGACTTTATTGTACAGTATAGCATATTTATTTTTTAGAAAATCTCTGAACACTATACCTATATTTAAATAATTAAATTGGTGTTTGTAGGTGGTATAGGTCTAGGGTTACCAACAGCACTATGCTGAAATGGGGGACAAAATGAGGGACTCCTTTGAAAATTGGGGGACTTTTCAGGATTTTATATTATTACAATCTCCTATAATAAACCTTTACACCGTCAATTTATATTTGTTCACTGCAAGTACACAACTGAAACGAGTTTAGAAAAAATGGGGTTGACCCGGCAAGAAAAATAGAGCAACTGGAGATCAAAAATTTCCCGACCGTAGCGAGGGCGAAAATTTTTACTATGTGTTTAGCGAGAAATATCCTGTTTCAATGCGATTTTTGAGCTTTTTTTCTTAATTTTTCAAAAAATTTCATTCTTTCTTTTTGTTTTGCGGGACTTTTCACGCAAATGCGGGACGGGGGGTTCAAGGGGTCGAATGAGGGACAATTCCGCAAAATGCGGGACTGTTGGGAACCCTATATAGGTCTAACCTATTACTATCGTACATCTGAAGTGCAGCCGCTTGCCACACCCATGCAAAGAAAATTAAAAAAAAAAAATTTAAACCTTTTCTAAAACAAAAAATCGACTTCGTTAAGTTCAGTCAGTCGTTGTCATTGTAATCATCATGTGACCTATCAGCTGCCCCCATCACGTCAACAGCAGCTGGGGCAGGGTTTGCCCCCCACACCTCCGTCAACTGCTTTTCGGGCTACTAAGTTATAGATGGGGCCACCAAATTTTTCAAATTTATTTGCAACCCTGCCTTTCAGTTTGCCTGTCAGTTTTCAGTGCACAATAAATGGGTAACAAGATCAACAGCAAAGCCCAATTTGAAATTATTATTACCACAACTCACCTCTAGTCTTTCTTCTGCCTGTGAAACTAGGTCTCTCTGTGCTTGTGTAAAATCTAATAGCATTTTTGTTAAATTCTTTCTATCCTCCATTTCATGGGATAATCTCTTATTATAACTTGCTAACATTTCTGAGGCCTCCTGAACTTGTTTCAACAAACGCTCAGCACTAGAACGATCTAAGATATAAAAGAGAACTTCAACCTTTATATAAACATGTTTATAACTATTCAGTTGAATTACAAATTTATAATATAGGTTTATAGGGTCTCTAGAAATATGAGATTTCTAGTTGCCCACTCAAAAAAGTTACAACCTGTTATTTGCATGCCTGGCTAGGTATGAAATATTTTGATTTTTTTTTAAATTTTTTAAACCTATTTACTTACAAGTGATAAAGTACATGTATACATGGCAAGAATATTAGAAAATAGAAATGATAATAGTGTTTTAAAATAATTTGCTGTGAATCTATGAACTTACCATAAACGTGAAGCTGTGAATCAACCATAATTTACTTAATTTTAAACTGGGTAAACCACCCATAAGGTATGGTAATTATATTACATGTAATAACAGTTTCTATTATATATATGTAATAACGGTATACCGGTCCTTCCCATACCCATATTCCATACATGTGATAAAAGGTGATAAAACACCTGTCTGCTTGATCCTATCATCCTGTAATATTCAATACAACATTTACATACCGTATAATATGTTTAGCCATTTTAACCAGTTGGGTGTAGCCAGTTGGGTTTAGCCAGTTTAAAAAAGTAATAATTAAACCCTCAGTAGTAGGCTACTTTAGTCTTATAAAAATATCCATTGTATATTTCGGACTTCTTGTAACATCATATTGTATGTTCAAGTGTATAATCTACTGTGAACAGGCTTGGCTTAGAATATATTAATATTGATACTGAATATTAAGAATTTTCAAATTTCCAGCATTTCTCCTTTCCTTAAATCCATTTGAATCTAACTGTAAATACCACCTTTCAGTTGTTGATGTTCGTCTAGCCACCGTGGTGTAGTCGCTAAAGACCTGTGCTCTAAAGCCCAGTATTAGGGGTTTAATGACACAGCTGTGCAAGCATACCTGACGAGTCCTGCAGGGACGAAACTGCGGTTGTATGTCGATCCTTCCCATACCCATATTCCACACATAGATGACAGTAGTCCCTGAGGAGCTAAAGGGTGGTAAAACACCTGTTCGCTTGATCCTATCATCCTCTAATATTCAGTACAATATTTACAAATCGTTTTCATCCAATGAAATCATTTGCATTGGACAAAAATCATTCATGAGTGCAGCCAATACAAGTGACATCTCATACTACTGACAAAATAATGTTACATCAGTGTGCGGGCGTGCCTTAGTTCTAGTTTTACTTGGTAAACGTAAACCTAGGTAATTGTTAAAAATTTTTTAGTAAAATTACTTACGACGTCAGTGAAAATAAAATTAATACTAGCTGAATTGAAAATCAATAAAATGAACAAATATGGAGACGGGAAAGTAGATTATTGGATATAAAATGTAATAATGTTAGTCTTGTTTCTAAAACAGAATTAGGTTCTCTAAAGCTTTTAAATCATTTGATGGATCTGTGCATAAACTACTGTGAACGTGCGATATTGTTGTTTTCCGTTTTTAAATAAATTAAGAATTTTCTGTCACCATATTTTTTATCAAAGTATTACTAATTTTTCAGTTTTGAGTCAAGTAACAAAACAATTTTGAAGCGTTACAAAATGTTTTATTTACCATAACATTAATTTTTCAGAGTTCTTCCAAATCATCTTCCCGAGATAAAGATCGTCATAGCGATAGAAAGAGCAGCAGAGATCGAGATCGACATAAAAGCAGCAGACGAGATCGTGACAGGGACAAGAAGAAGAGCAGCAAGGATAAAGACAAAGAAAAAGAACGAGAGAAAGAGAAAGAAATTAAAAAAGAACCGGTCAAGATTGAAAAGATACCTGATCCTATCCTGTCTATACAACCAAGCGATTTAGATCTGCCGGATAACCTTTTAGAAGAAACGTTGGACGTTTACGAAACTGTCATAAACGAAGACAGCGACGGTTGCGATAAAGAACCATCGTCAACCGTAACGATAAAAACTCCGGATATTTCCGAGGATTTACCCAAAGGTCAATTATGGACGGGAACTATCAACATGCCAGATGTCGCCCGATTCAACGTTCAGGCGTTTGAAGTGTCAGGGGTCGCAGATACGATCTTTAGCGGAATGCCAGACACGATGGAAGTCGTGGGTCGCATCTTACCCGACACAGTTTGGGATTACATCGGCAAAATGAAAAAGTCCGGTACAAAAGATATTATTGTGTTCAGATTTCAACCGTCAGTGAAAGATCAGAAAGTGCCGTATCTGTCGTTTTATTCCTATCTTTCTACGAGGAATCGTTACGGCGTCATCGGAAATGCGAAAGAGACTGTGAAAGATTTTTATATTTTACCCCTTGCTAGTCATCAGCCCATACCACAAGTTCTGTTGCCGTTGGATGGGCCAGGTAATTTAGGTTTAATTGGAAGTACTTTTCATATTGCAAGATTGTTGTTTTTTAAGATGGAAATATATATTTTGGTTACCCTTATCAAAGTTTCTTGTTTTACTTTTTTGTATTTGAAGAAATGCATGTTTTGTTTACGAGAGACCTAAAAGTAAAGGTAAAAATGGAAGCTAGATGATTGAAATCACATAGGGTGTGTTCAATAACAAAAAACTTGAAATGTGCAAAACTGGCGTTTTTATAAGTTTTACGCTCCTGGAGTTCTACTTTCGAATGAGTTTGTGGAAAAATTAAAATGCTGTGCCTTGAAATTTGTAGTAAGCTGTTTCAAATAATTTATCTAGTTTTACAAAGACATTGGAGATGCCATTCTTCTGTTATCGTTTCAATGCAATAACAGAATATTTTCTTATTAAGGTTGTGTTTGAAAATACTAAACTACTTGCACTTTTCACACCGAAAAAACTGGCGTTTGTGCAAAATATTCCGTGTAGCACTCTTTTCGAACAGGTTCGTACACACCTTGGAGATGAAGAGGAAACATTTAAACAAATAACTTAAAAGTTTAATTATTTCAAATACTTTTATATATTTCATTAATTATAATTCACTTGATGATTTATTGTCTGTTTTGTTTTTGTTGACGTAATAATATTAGCATTTATCACCTCATATTTCAAACTCACGAAGTAAACCTTTTCATTTTAAAAGTACAAAAAGTGGAAACACACCAAAGTCCACGAACTACACTGATAATGCTTTTTCTAATGCGCAAGTACAGTGAGTTCGCGTTTTCAAATGGGTGGGTGTGCTTCGTGGAACGAGTTATGTGTTTTCGAACAGACCCAAAAAGTGTAAGTGCAAAATGCACGATCTGATGAAAGTGTTCTCAAACAGGCGAGTGCAGTTTTGCATATTCGAACTGATATGTCTCGGGGGAACAGTTTTTTGTTTTAAAACACCACCTTAGAAATGTGTGCTTTGTAAGGGCACTTCTAGAGTTAAAACATGAGAACTTGTTCTTACTTTTTCAGACATTTACATTTCTGTTGAATTTATAAAGTTTGAAATAATCTGAATTCGGGGTAGGAAAAAAAAAAGGAATTGATATAAGATGAACAGAGAATTTTACTTTTAAATTCAGATTTTATAAGTCATTTTTGGTATGGCAGTTGCAGATATAAGGATGTTGCTTTTTAATTTGTTGAGGCCGTAAATCCATCTTGGTAAATTTTCTTTTCTTTGTCAGCTTGCTTTGACTTCTATGTAAGGTAGATTTTATGTTATAAATACGGTTGGAAGTAATTCTTAAAATAAGTTACTATATGAAGTAAAGGTATTTTAACACTGATGAGAATAAAATTTAGCATGGTAGTTCAGAACAAAAACAGTTCTACATGGTGCATGAAATTAACTGTGACAGTAAGCACTAGGATACATAAATAATTCCATTTTTAAACTTTCAATTTGAAAAGTACTGCTCATAAATTATGTAAGCTGAAGATACCAAATACACTAACAATTATTATTTCTTTCAGGCTTTGAAGATTCTCGTCCTCACATGTTACTGGGCATTATTGTTTGTTCTCGTCGAAAGAGAACAGCCAGAAACAAAATTCCTTACGAGCCGGAAGCAAAGATCCCAAGAAAAGTTTCTGTCGAAGTCAGAGTAGTTGAAGGTAAATAATTATTGCTGTAGGAATGTTTTAAGATGTGCTTTTAATCATTGTTACTGTACCTATGAGTAATTGTTTTTCTTTGCTGACCTTGAATTTTTATTTTCAAGCTGCGGAAGAAAAGGTTGATAAGGAAGAGAAAGGTAACTTTGATTGCATGGAATTTTTTTTTTATCAGGTTTTCCTTTTGTTAAAAAGGCATCTTGATTATGATTGGCTATACAGAACTTGAACTTTTCTTTCCATGTTGATGTCAAATGTTTCATAGTTTTACAGTACTTGTTGCTACTATTGATTATTGTAAAGTACAAAGTTACATAATACATCCATTGTATAATCTTGAAAACATCTGTTTTCAGATATGCAGTTATTGCAAATTTTCAAGTGATATGGTATAGTAATGTTTTTTGTATGCTGAGGTTCAATTAATGTGTAATAGTAAATTGAACAGTTTAGTCCGGCGGATATTCGTGAAACCTTGCAAAAATACCCCCACAATGGGTTTTGATGGAAATAAGATCCTTGGGTCATACAGATGTCAAAACCGTCGGGTGCCCA
>JAQFYR010000199.1:0-14903 GCA_034694985.1 Campodea silvestrii
ATCATAATTTTTAGACCGAGTTTATTCAAATTCTTGAACCCATTCCCATACCCTATTCCATGCCTTATGATCTTACCCTTGCAAAACTAAAGCTTTTCCTTTCTCCTCTAAATCCGTATAATACCAGAGCATCCCTTTAAATATTTAATCTTTTTGTATTCACCTTGTAGTTCTCATATCTCCTTTCTGGCACAAAGGTGCTTGTTGTAGTATAGAGGTGTAAATTTCAAACGCAGTACCATACAGACTTTGCTGTGTGCTACAGTAACCACAATCTACTACAATACAGAAAACTCGACCAGTGATGGGCAAGGAGAAACATTTATTTAAAGGAAAACTCATCATAAACATCATTTTCAGATGTCGAAATTGCTTTTGTAACTCATATTCACTCACTAAAGCATTTACTTTATCCATACATTAGGTATTGTTATTTTAACGTTGAAGTGAAAAACGGAGAGCTCGGCCATTCAGAGAACTATTTGCAGCCAACACCAATTTCCAATAATTGCAGCCAAAGGAAAGAAAAATAAGTATTACTCATTGAGAATAATTTCATTTAATTGAGAAAACTCAACTGCTAACACGAATAAAAAACTTTATTTACTCACTTGTAATTGAAAACGCTATGCCATTTTTTAAGTTCTGTTGGCGGTAGTGTTCCCCAGTCCTGCTCGTTTTCGATTTTCAATAGGGAATATAATCACACTCGTTAATCAGTAAAGTAAATGGTTATTCAGGGGTTTTCAAAAATGGTTATTCAGGTTTTTTTTACTTTAAAAAAAGATTGTGAGAAGCAGTATTTAGTGATCACTAACATCGCACTTTTTCATTATAGATTTAACTTGATTTCCTCGGGAATGATGTTGATTCCAGTGTAAGTAGGATTTACAGCGGAGTGGTGAAGGGTCAAGGTATTATGCCTTTCAATCAAAATTCTAAACACATTTCTTTCTTGCAAATTATTATTATTTTTCTCGACACAAACATCTGAGGAACAATTGGGGGCAACATTAAATTCAGTGATGTTCTCTTTCCCCAATTAACGTTACTTAAGGAGGGTTTACATGAGCTGATTTCTACGCATATTTCTGCGCAGATTTTTTCCCGTTTTTAGCTCACAGGTCGTACGAAGTAACGTCCTGTGGGCTATTGCACCCGTGTTGTATGTGTGTACGTATGTACGTATGTATGTATGTATGGATGTGAGTAACGCGATAACTCCCACAAAAATCAACGGAAACGGATGAAACTTGGTACAAAGGTCAAGCAGCTTACTGGTCAGAGCTGATTAGATTTTGGTCAAATGGGGTCAAAGGGGAACCAAGTTATTGCTCAAAATATGGCCACTTTTCCGTGTTTTTTGCGAATTATGCCAATAAATGTCACATTTAATATATTAAACTTGATAGAAAGGTCAAGCAGATGACTGATCAGAGTTGATTAGATTTTGGTCAAATGGGGTCAAAGGGGAACCGAGTAATTAAAAAAATATAGCCACTTTTCGTTTTTTTTGTTGCAAATTATGCCACTAAATGTCACATTTAATATAGTAAACTTGGTAGAAAGGTTAAGCAGATGACTGGTCAGAGATGATTAGATTTTGGTCAAATGAGGTCAAAGGAACAACCCAACGGATTTCAAAGTGCTTTTTTTCAACGAGTAGTACGTTGTGTTAGGAAGGTTTTAAACTGGCTCATATTTCTTTGAATTGCCATAAAGTACCCAGGTGGTCCTAAAGACCTAAACAAAAACTTCACAACCATTAAACAAATATCGAAACTTTCTTCTGTGTGTGCATTTGTACATAGAGCATTGTGTGTGTAAATAAGATTTTTAGGTGGATTGCCTTTTTTTCTTGAATGGGCACCAACATCTAGTGGCCTCTCAAATGGTTCTGGGTGACCTAATATAAAACTCAAGAACCACTGAATTGATTTCGAGGCACAATTTTTTTCCCACATGCACCAGTTTGTATTAATAAGGGTTTAGATTGGTTAATATTTCCTTGATGGGCCCTTAAGTGACCAGGTGGCCCTAAACGAAAACTTTACAACTGCTGAATAAATATTTAAGAAGTTTGTTTATTTGTAGGCAACATAGTACAAAGTGTGCGTGTTTGTTAAAAAGGTTTCCAGGTATATAAAAGTTTCTTACAATGAAGCCCAAACGACGTAGTTGCCTATTAAAATGTTCAAGGTGGCCTAAATCAAACTTGGGAACCACCAATAACTTCGGAAGCGTTTTTCTTTCAATACGTTAATGTGTACTACCAGGAAGGCATGCCATCCTGGTAGTACGTTTTTATAAGAAGTCTTTAAACCGGTTCATATTTCTGCGAAGTGTCCAAGTTGTCCAAAATTAAAACTGCACAATGACTGAACGAATATCGAAGAACTTTCTACATTACACGTAGCACATTGTGTCAATAAGATTTTAGGCGGATTAATTAATTTTTGGTATGGCCCACAACGGCCAAGTGGACCCTAAAATGACTCTAGGTGGCCTATGATAAAACTGGAGAACCACTCACTGGATGTAATATGTTGTGTTAATTTAGATTTGTTGGTACATCTTGGAAGTACCCAGGTGACCCTAAATCAGAATTTCACAAAGAAATTAACGAACATATCGAATATCAGTAGTTTGGCGATGAAGTCTTTTTACATGTAGGTTGTAGTACTTTCTTGATGAACACTGAAGCGTCTAGCGGGCTCTAGGTAAAAATCGTGGTATTTGTAGCCCTCTTTTCTTATAGTTGCCAGATTTATAAAGCTGCAGTACGTAACAGTTAATGAACAAGTTTGCTTCGAACCTGTGAGCTTTATACATCAGTTTGCTGTGTATAATTCCTTTATTAAATATTTCAACTAAATAAGCTCGTACTTTCCACCCAAATCGACACCTTTTTTATATTTTCATTATTTTTTATTATTCCATTATTATTATTATTATTATTCGTTTTTCATTTCATTTCGAGCAGAGAAGTGGTTATAAGCAGAGGTGGGACAACTCCACTCTGTTTCCACTCCGCGTGATGCATTCCACTCCAATTCCAATCACACCCTAACTTTGGAGTGGAGTGACCTTTTGTTCCTGAGTGGAGTGGAGTCGGAGTGGAATTCTGTTTTTTTTTTTTTTTTTTTTTTTATCTCGGAGTGGAATTGGCGTGGAGACCTGCATTTGAGTGGGTGCGGGTGTGGAGTGTGACTGGAGTTATTTTGACAAAATTACATAATAATTTACATCAGTTAAATGGAACGATACTTGAAAATATAAGTTTAGTATTATTTTTGTAATTATTTATATGTTTGTACAATTAGAAATTTCTTGGTCAATAATAGTGGAAGTTATTTGCACTGCACTCCACTCAGACTATACTCATACTCAGACCTTGGAGGGGAGTTGGAGCGGAGTCACATTTTGTACTTTACACTGGAGCGGAGTTGGAGTTGAGTGTTGTTTTATGGCTGTAACTGGAGTGGAGTGGAAGTGGAGCGTTGTTTCCGTATGGAGTGGAGTGGGAGCGGAGTGTTATTTTTAAGCTACTGCTGGAGTGGAGTGGAGGGGAATGATGTCAATAAGTCCCAGCTCTGTTCTGCTGTAATAGATTATTAACAAACATGTTATACCGTTGCCGTGGAATAACGGGGCGTGGCTACTTTGTTGCCACATGATGACGTCAGATTGAATCAAGAGAAGCAGTAACTTGCATACGTAGAGCCCATTTAACAAACAAATGACGTCATTTTGATGTAATAGCGTAAATTGGCTTTTCTTCAGCGAGTCACGTGACCACGATGTTTGAATGCATTTTTCTCTACAACGGTTGGTCAGAAATTAAAAAAATTGTGGCACATCTATAGAAATTCCGTAAACTTCGAAATGAAAGAATAATAGTAATAAAAAAAAATTAATGTTCCCATACCCTATTTGAGACGTTCCTTCTGGGATTTTTACTCTTCGACCGTTTCAACACAGCTGCTCGATGAGTAGCGTACCATTAGGATACAGTGTACCCTGTTTTAAAAAACACTTTTATGTTATTTATTACTGCGACCTGTGACCTTGAAAAAAAAGTGTAGCCGTCGTTTGCAACTTATATATGAAAATATACGTATTGGGGATTAGGCCAGACGTGGGTCGTTTTACAGTCTCAGAAAAGCAATATTTCTTTGGCTTGGGTCGGTATTTTGTTGATTGGGCCGATTGTCCAATCAGAATGTGAAAATGTTCGTACCGGCCACAACTGCCATCTATGATAAAATATAATAATAAGGATGCAGACTTGGGCCGTTTTACAGCGTTAGAAAAACCATTTTCAAACATGTTTCTGCAATAATCACATTTTTTGTGGGTTGAGTCACTTGTATAGTTGTATTCTGACTCTGAGCGCCTCATATATTTACGATACAAATATCGTAAGTAGAATACAGAACTATTTACATCTAGTCACTAGTAGCTGGGCGAAAGGAAACCGAGGCCATATAACGTCCAATCCCACTGAAAAGGAAGAAATTAAATAATCAGAATAGGGCGAAGTCAACTATGATCGGGGATGGAAAACAGCAAAAACTCAAATAAAGTCGAGTTTCCATAAATACGAATTTCCAAATCACCTTGTTGAAGTGAAAGCTGCGAACGAGTGAAATGTCCTGTCTATATAGCGATGAAATTTAAAACCGTCTAAAAACTTATGTCCAGCAGTGTAATACGACTAATCAACTCACAAATAGTGGGTGATGGCACTGATGGAACAAGATTATAATTTTTAAAAAGAAAAAAATCAAAAACGTGATGTATTGGATTTAAATCGGATTTTTTTTATATATAAATTAAAGACTCAGTAAAAATGTGAAATGTTTCATTATCCTAGGTTCATTTCAGTTTATTTAAACCCTGATTTTAAATTTATTTTATGATAATATTCTAGCCCTTTATTACATTTAAAAATAGTACAATTTATAGATTTATATTTGATTTTAAAAGTCAATGACAAACACGAATTTTATATTTTTTATTGCATAAAAATGGTGATTTTTTCTTGGAAAAACTTTCGAAACGAAATCTCAACTTTGCTACGCAAATCGTATGAATATTCAGATGATAAAAAAAATCTTCAAACACCAACTGCTATTCAACAGTTAGTCTCTAAAATATTTATAAGTTACACATCATAATAACTCGTGTTTCAACTGAAAATCAAATGTAATTGCCTAATTCTCGATTAAAATAAAGTTTTTCTTGTGTAAAACGAGATAATTACCATGTAAAATGAGATATTCACGAAACAAAACGAGAGAAACTTCCGATGACTAGATATATAATTTCAAAGTGGTTTAGCTTTTTAACCGATGATCCAGTGATAGAGTTCACTGGATAAATCCTAGATACCCCTTTTAAATACGACCTTGACAGGACAGAATTTCATTCGCTTCGTATATCTTTCACTGCAACAAGCTGTTTTCAGTGAAAATCCACTTATTATTAGACTTTACGGAATTAGACGTTTCATTTACCAGCACTTCTGTAGTGTACAGTCTATAGTAATCTTGCGGGTACCGGAGTAGTCGTTACGTCGAACTCGGCTTCGAAACTACCTCGGAACCGGGTACCCGAATACAAGTCAAAAAGATTGTTGTGCCGTGTTTGCTAGAATTTGAAAGCTCCTGAATAGACGAGAAAAGTAAAGTGTTTGGATTATTTCGCTAAGTCTCTGACGTACAGCAGTAGCCTCGTTTATATTTTGTGCGGTCTCAAACATTAACGACGTATACATAATATATCGAATTAATCGAAATCATTAAATTCGTGGATCAAATCGATCCCAAAAAGCGGCAAATGAAGTGTGTAATTCCGTGAGGTTTATTTTAACTATATATGGAAATATGCGGAATTTTAGGATGGAAAATTGGAAAATAGTTGAAAGATGCTGCAATGATTCGTTTACTGAAGCCCAACACTCCAACAGTATATATTTCATAATTTCATGAAATATAATTTAAGATAGATGTCAGACAACATGTAGAATTCATAGCAGGTGTGCAATAATCATCAGTTAAATAATCGGCACTTGTTTATCCTGACGGGTCAGTCTATTTTATTATAATTTTAAAGTTGAACTAACCTGACCAAACCTTCCATTTTTCTTTGGTAAAAGTTAGGTAGAGGTCAGGTTAGCTTAAATTAGTTCAAAATAACTTTAAATAAAAACACCTGTCAGGACATAAAAGTAAGCATAAATTACCTGACCCGTCAGTGTAAACAAGTGCCAAATAATCAACAGTTACGTGCTGACTATCTATATAGCATCTATATAATAATAAAAAGTATGTATCGTGGTATATTGTTGAATCAGGCTTTTAAAAACTTCCATATGAATTTGAGGGCCTCTGATCACTATAGTTCACAATATACATTGCAGTACTAGCACACATTATATCTAAAACATAATACAGAAATCAATCATTATGAATATAACATATAGTAAGGTATTATAAACTAATATAGCAAGAACACAGAGTACTATAAAACAGTTATCGACTTATCGCCTGCTCTGTACATTCTGAATTTATTTGCGACCGGTTTCGTTTATTGTGACATCATCTGGCACACAAATATAACAAATTATCACAAAATTAAAAACAAAACAATAGGCCTATACTATACAGTGCAGCTGTAAGCCATAAACTGTAGTTTTGTTACAGTTGCACTGTACTGTTTTGTTTTTTGTTTTTAATTTTGTGATAATTTGTTATATATTTGTGTGCCAGATGATGTCACAATAAACGAAACCGGTCGCAAATAAATTTAGAATATATACAGAGCAGGCGATAACTGTTTTATTTATAAGGTATTATAATAATCCGAAAATCGTATCACGAACTTTAGGCACGATGGCCAGCATATAAATTTATCCTTTTAAGGCAGGCTCACCTACATTATAGTTTTTTTATAATTTAATAATAAAAAAAAAAGTTTATTTCTTAAGATATATATAACAATAGCCTACTCAGAAACGACGGATTCCTCTAATTTCTCAAATATTTATCATGTCTATACGACAAGAATCGTTGTTTTTCAATTTACCAAAGTTTTCTCAACAATATAAAGAGTATGTATTCCCTAATCATATATAAGTAAATTATTCATATGTAAAACACTTATACTGATCCCTAAAAAAATATATTACAAGGTCCCCCCTCTTCACTGATGACTACGCCGATGATGACCTCACATTAGGAGGGACTATATACCATGCACTATATTAAACTATATCAACATGCGTGAAACTATCAATAAGCGTAAGCACTAAACTATCAAAATGCACAAATTTAAATGAACTGTATCAGGCATATTGAACTATCATGCAGGTACCGTATACACACTAAACTATACTCTATATTTCAGATGCACAGCACTATAAACTATTTCATGTAACTAGGTCTATATAAACGTTCGCAGAGTACTGAGAATAATTATTATTATAATTATGCAATTGTTTTATAAAACATAAGCCTATAAATAAAACTGGTTCATAATTGTCGCAATAATGTTATTTAGTTACATACCCGACTATTTTCGTACCCGATTTAAAATGAGGTTGCCAGGAAAATTTTAAATTTACTTTCTGATCCGCCATAACTAGCCTATATTTGGTGCTGAGCAAAATAGCATAATGATTTTTATATACATCGTTTTATGGTTCACATAACATTTTAAATAACTGAAAGAGCGCTAAATAGACTTTACACGGGATCTCGCTTTGCTTTATAAATACCTCAGTTATAAATCACTTTTAAAAATCAGTAAGTTGGAGACTGGCAGTGTAAAAAATAAACATTGATTTCATAAAAAAAAATAGACGGTAGTCTTAGTCATCGAAAGCTGTAAACGATCACTATTTCGGTCCTATAGTTTCCAGCATATGTAACTCCTGAATTTAAAATGCAAGTAAAGACGTATCATTTTCAAACCATTGATACTTTTTATATAGCCTATATAATAAATTACATATACATAAAAAAATAATAAAAAAAAATATTAAATTATATTAACAAATAGAAAGATTGAAGTACGAACGAATATATTCCGGAGACAAATTCGATTATTTTTAAAAGGGCTTTCAACGCCGATCAATTATTGTAGAAAAATATCTAAATATTTATAATTATCAATAATTAGAAAAACGTTTGTTTTATAAATTCAAATACAATGACATTAAACTACATTTTAAAATTTTATAAATAAGCAATATATGTAACTTGTAATCGACATATAAATTTGAAGATTTCCACCGATTTTAAAGTAAAAATAAATTTAGAGTAATATTTCAGACTTTCAGTACACTACGAACTTACAAATATGAATGTTCAGCTTACCTTTCCCCTGTAATCCTTTTGTCTTGATGTATATAGGATTTCGAATTAGAGAAACGGGAATTTCGAATAGACTAGAAAAATTATTCAGAGTTGAGTGTGCAATTAATTTCAAGTTTAAATCCTATAGAGATCTCTAATTATAACTGAACAACAAAAAAAGTTCGCTTATAGGCCTGTATAAATTATACATAAAAAATGGACCAATTTTTTGGAAGGACAGGTAGCTGTGTTTTCAGAAAAGTTATATTACTTCAAAATAATACCAATTGACGACTTTAAAGGGGACTGACAATAGTCATCAACTCATGATATGTTGCTTATAATCTCGTACAGGTAGGTTGCTAGCTGGTACATTAAACACGTTACGAATTGGTATCTAAAACACGTGTTTGGAATGAGACATATTAACGTTCTAGGAACGTACCTGATACGTAATTTTAGTACGTGTTTAGGTTCCAAAAACACGTTTTTGGAACGTTGCAAGGACGTGTTTGTGCTATCTGGGTAAGTTCTTCTCCCATCTAAATACGTGGGTACTAAGCTCATTTTCAACTTCTAGTTAGTCAATTATTTATTAATGAAATTGAACAGTTTTTGTTTCTAAAATGTAGGAAATGATCTCAGTTTTTGGTAGATGTGAAATAATTTTTTTTTAAATGCATATTTACTTGTCAAAATAAAATTTTCATATGCTGAATAGTGGAAAAGTGAAAAGTTGCAATTTTTGTGAATTTCTTTTCTGCACTTTTAATTTGAAGTATAATCACAAAAATAAAAAAATATCCTCAGAAAGTTCAAGTCTTGCAGATTATGGAATTATTTTCATTTCTGTAATTACATCAATTTAAAGGTACAGAAAAAAATCCGAAAAATTGTAACTTTTCAGTCACTTTTAAATGGATCATTTTACCATATAAAATATACATTTACACAAACCGGTTTTATTTGTGTCAAAAACCTGATATTATTAGCAATTCCTACATTTCAGGCACAAAAACTGTTCAAAATTACAGGCACAAAAACTGTTCAATTTTATTATGAAATAACTGAGTAACTAGAAGTTGAAAACGAGCTTAGTTCCCAAGTATATTTAGATGGGAGAAAAACTGATAAGTCCTTTCAAGAAATTGGTTCATATAACTTTCCTTGAGCGAATATCTTTATCAAAACAATAAAATTCATCAATTGCAAAATAGTCCATAGAACGGTATATTGTAAAATCATTTATAACTATTTCCTTGTTTCTCCATTCTAATTTCCTATATATTTTTACCTGTAGCAAAGAAAAAATATGATTAGAATTAAATCAAAATACGATGAAAATTTTGGAGTCTTATTGTTATTAAAAATAATACATTATAATTTATTATGACACCATAAATCGAAAAAAAATTGAAATATCTGTTAAATTATCGGAACTACTGAAATAACGTATTTTCGAAATATTGTTTACAATGATTTTTTTTTGTGTTTACCACAGTGGTAAAGTTCGGTTAGAACCGAGGGGTTGATCACTCACCAAAATAATGTACACCAGATTACAGATTACAAGGGATTACAAAGATTACAATAGTATTACAAGAGATTACAAAGGATTACAAAAAGATTACAAGGGACGGTGTACACTAGATTACAAGAATGGTCGACCCCTCGGTTAGAACAGTTTTATAACTTTCAATTCATGAACAAAACTGGTAGTTCCAGCCAAATGTAGGTAGCCTAGTTCCGATACAAAACATGTGTACTCCTGGTAGTTCCGATACTCAACAAGTTACCAGCGTTTTTTTTAAATCACCTTTCTACGGTAATCAGTTGAAAAGTTATTCCGGTTTGAAACTATAATCATAAGAAGATTATCTCGTTTTTCGAACTATTACACTGAATTATTTCAAAGGTTACATACTGATCAGTAGCAGTTTTTCTGTTTTTGTTCGAAGATTATATCGGCGGAAAATTAATTCGCTTTGCGTTGCAAAGTAAAATTTCGCTTCGAAAATAAAGGATTAACCCCAGCTTGTTTTGTAACGTCATCTGAAAGGTTTCGTTTTCAGGATTACAACGCCGCTTATATCAACTTTCTACGATGTTTTGTTAAAAATTTATGGGCCTGCTATTTAAACTTCCGGAATCGGTATCAATCGATCATTTTTCGATGAAAAACGGTGTGTGTAACACGGATATCCGGATGCGAGAATATTCATCCGAATACAACAAGGCCGTATTCCCCCGTATATAAGGGGGGGTTGGGGGTTCAACCTCCCCCCCCCTTAGCAAAAGAAGAAAAAGAAAAAAGGGGAAAAAATAAGAAAATTTTCAAAAAAAATCTCTAAACTGGCGTAAAAACAGCATATTTTGACCTAAAAAAAACTAAAAAAAAATTCGACTCTCGCTCTGCTCGGGCTTTTACACATAAATTATTGGAATTTTTTCTGAAATTCTCACCAAAACCCCTCCCTTAGCAAAGTCTTATCTACGGCCTTGGAATACAATAATATGAATAGATATCTGCATCCACTTCTACAATAGACTATAAGTACCGTTGGTAGCTCTATTTATATATGGAGGATTTTTTTTTTAAAATCTTTTCATGTTTTTTTTTACTCTTTTCTAAATATTACGCGCCAAATAATTATTGCGTCTTCGTATTTGCTTGGCTACAGTACACTAAAGAATTTGGATAGTAAGAAATATATCAACTATCCATGCAGTAACTAGTGAAAAATAAAGTTAATTTGTGATTATTTCTTACACTGTCCCTATAATTCGGTTTTCTTTTCAAATGACAGGTCAGTTTTCCTCCTATCTGAATGCATGGAGTTAAGCTCAATTTCAACTGGCAATTACTCAGCTATTTATTAACGGAATTGAAGAAACTTTGTGTCAAAAATATAGGAAATGATCTCAACGTTTTGATGCAAGTGAAATTATTTAGTTTTTAAAAATACATCATGTTTGCTTGTCAAACTCAAAAATTTCCGTATGGTTGAAAAGCGAAAATTTGTGATATTTGGGAATTTTTTCCGTACCTTCAAATTGAAGCAAAATTAAAAATAAAAATATCCTCATAATATGCAAGACTTGAACTTGCTGTGGGTATTTTTATTTTCATGAAATCCTGACTACTTTCAACAAAACTACGGAAAAAATTCCGAAAGATTGCAAACTTTTCACTTTTCAACCACACGAAAATTTTGAATTTGACAAGCAAACATGAATTTAAACTAAATAATTTCACTTCCATCAGAAAGTTGAGATCATTTCCTATATTTTAGACACAAAATTTGTTCATTTCCGCTCATAAATAGCTGAGTATTTCAGTATTTGCAAGTTGAAAATGAGCTTAATACCATGAATTTAGATCTAGGAGAAAAACTGACCTGTCACTTGAAAAGAAACCAGAATTATTTTAAAATTAACATTGCGCCAATTTTAGTATTCAACACTGATCATTTTTTTTTTAATTTGATTCGGAAAACATTTAATCATTTGCATAAAAATACAAATCTAAATAATAAAATCTCATTTAAATAATAAAAATCCGATTTAAACCAAATAAATCACTTTTTTGATTTTTTTGAACGAAATCACGATTTAGCATGAATATTACAAGAAGGCAGTTTTATTATCAAGCGTTTGCAGAAGTCCTATTTCTTTCACCATGTCCCAAGTCCAAAGTCTGAATACAAGAAAATATCAAAGCTGCAATATTGAGACTCAAGGCCATATAACCTGTTTTTTCGGAGAGGGTTTTGCGCAGAAAATTTCCGAAAAAGAGATTTGGTCCAGCGAAGTGAGAGGAAAAAAAATTACGATTTTTAACACGAAATATGATGCAGCCATATTAAGTAGTTTCAGTGCGATTTTATAGGATTTTTATTTACAAAATTTTCTTATTTTTAGGCCTAGCTTTATCAGAAATTTAAATTCGTTTTTGTAGCATTAAGCACATAGCACGATACTCAGAAGGCAGAACGCTCCAGTCCAATGATGAATCCAACTTTTTACAGACTCATTATTTTATCAGACAAATCAGAGCGAAGCGAATCACATGCCATTTTTTTCAGTTTGCAGGTTCTTAAAGGCATTGTAGAAGGTACGGAAGAAGTAATGCAATAAACAATATTATTTGGAAAGTTTTCTTAGGAAACAAAATTTGAACTGAATAATGACTAGGCCTGTTTGTCTGTTTGTTCTCCAGTTCTACAGACTTCGTCTGACAATATTTAGGCTCTGTGCGTTTACTGCGTTGTCAGGATAAAATTTAAGACATTTTCTCATCGTTAATTTCGTTTGGGGGTGGGGGATGGAAGGAGAACGTCCTCTCTGATTCCGTGTCTGACTTCCCGGGATTGCTCAAACAGCACAAGGATTGGCAACCCTGGTACTGTCGCTGTCCGTGATCCGGGATGCCTTGCGCAATCTGTTCCCGAATTTTTTTTTAGGTTTGGTCGGGTAAGGTCTAAGGTTAGTTTAGCGAAAAAAAAATTCAAAAAGCCCTATCGGGAACTGATTGCGTAAGGGTTCCCCGTGATTCACTAGCAGCTGCTTGTGTACACTGCGTGCACTTTATGAACGTACTCTAAGCATTTATCAAAAATCTAAACTTGTTTCATGTGAATTTACCTTTTAGTTTTAATTTGTATTGATGTTTTCCTCTTGATGTATTAATATTCACTAACGAACTATCACTAAATTTATCGCGATGAATACACCGCACAGCACAGAAAATAACTTTTTATACTCGCGAAAATACGCACTTCACGCGCGGTATAAATGAAAATGGCGGACTGATTTAACAAGCAGCGATGCCAGCTTTACAGAGAATTATTATTATAAAACTATGCACTTTTTTTCATGTTCTTTCGATTTAAACGAATGTGTTCTTTTTTTTTAATTAATTATTTACGGTATAATTCCAATGATCTTCGTAATCTTGGCCATATTTTTTTCCGATTTAGTTTAGGCAACGCCCACAGTGGGCGTTGGTTTAGGTTGTACCGATTTATACGTAAAACGCATTTCCCGATTTTTTTTCTGTTTCCTTCTTTCAAAAAACCCTATTCCGGACTGCTGCCATATAATATAATTATACAGATCCACAGATTATGCTAACAGGTGGGCGCTACCGGGGGGCGGGGGTTCCTGGAATCCTGCTCCCCCGTCGGACAACTCGATTCCCCACCTCCCCCACTCGTCGAGAGAATTTTATATTTTCGTCGAGCAAGCCAATGGAAAATTTAAGAGGGAAAATGTAATAAAAGGAAAAAAACTCATGTTAAAACTGCACATTTTCTACCAAGGGAGATAAAATTTTCGTTCGGGCATAATTTTTCTGTCCACCGCTTCAGTGTATTCAGGCGCGGATACAGTCAGCGCTGACGGGGGGGGGGAGGTCGGTCCTCCAGAAACGTCGATGTCGAAATTATTCGAAAAAAAAATCCATTTTTTGGGCTAAAATACGCTATTTTTATCTGGATTTTTAGGATTTTTTTTTTTTTTCATTTCTTTTTCCTTTTCTCTTTTCCTTTCTTACTTTTTCCGTGACGGGAGACAAGTCACAAAATTCAAAGAATCTCCACGGAGCACAGTCCAATCAGACATGGCGATTTCGAGCCATGAGATCTACTTAATCCAAGCAGATTCTGCGATCTGGAAACGACTTAAATTTCGTGACAACCGTTTTTTTTTTTTTTTTTTTTTTTTTTTTTAAATACAAGCAGTTTTGGATAATGAGTCTTTCACCAGACGTTATGTCTTGCGTAGTACGGTGTACACTCTCAACGTAGTCCGATCGTAATCCATCGTATAGTCTAGCGTAGTCCAGCATTAATCTTCAATCATATTACAGTCGTAGTCCAACCGTAGCCCATCGTAGTCCAGCGTAGTTCAACTGTAGTCCATCGTAGTCCGACCGTATAGTCCATCGTAGTTCGACCGTTGTCCAACCGTAATCGTCAAATATATTCCAGTCGTGATTGTCCGACCGTGGTCCATCGTATAGATTCGTAGTCCTGACACTCCTGAGTAGTCCAACGTAGTCCGCCGTATTCCATAGTCCGGTGTACACCATTTTTAGAAGTGTTGAACCACCCGGTGAAAACACTATTAATTACTGAATGTATTTTGGGCTCTTTATTTATTTTAAACTGATCAGAAACACAAATAAAAATACGGTGATGTGAAATAGTGCAAATTTCAATTTTGCAGAAATATATAATTCGATTATTTTTTGGGCGATTAATTGATTAGTAGGATTTCAATAATCGCCCAAGCCTAGAGAAATTATCGAAGGTTTTTTACATTTTATATAATATTTTACTTTTTATTCTTCTGCTTCGGGACCCCCAAAATTCGGGGGCCCAGGGTTGCAGCCCCCTAGCCCCCCACGCCTTAACACGGACCTGACAAATAAACAAGATATGAAAAAAAATTAGGGATGCCGTCCATCCGATCTGAAAGATCGAGATCGGATCGGATCGCTCGAAAAGTCGATCCGATCTCGATCTCGATCTGGATTGTTTC
>JAQFYR010000200.1:0-14880 GCA_034694985.1 Campodea silvestrii
ATCACTGTACTTTGAAATTGTAGGAAAAATTATTCATTAAGAAATAAAAGACAAACACTGGGCGAATTGATGTGGGGAATTTTAAGGGAGTGAATTGGCCTGTACAATCAGTAGTGAAGCAAAATGAGTTCAGGAAGAACCCAAGTTCATGCTTACAACCCGATATGACCATGGTGACCCCAGGTTTACAGAATAACGTATTATTTGTTGAAAGCACAGAATATTAATAAAGATATGGATATTTGGATTCAAATAAAATCAGCGCTCTTAAACCAAAAAGGGAAGAAACGGCTCCGATTCTATCTTGTTTTGATGATACGTAAATATTGGAATTAATTCCTCAACAAATATAGCGAAGAATGATATCAGAAATCCAAACAGTAATACGACAAACATACCAAGTAACTGATTTAACGTTACAAAAGATTTGGATTTGCTGCTGCTATTAATCATTATTTTCTTTGTCTTTAGTTGTATTGCATCCGTTTGCCATTTGTTAACCAATCCCACGTCGATGAGGCGTTTCGTCACGTGATCAATGACATCAGCATACCAGATGTGTTTAGGAGTCATCATTCCAACATTAATTGGGAAGGAAGGATCGCCAATGACGTCATAACTTGGATCGCCGTCGGAATTAAGATGCTTGTTTGCATAATCCTGTGGAAAGGGAAAATTTGGAAACGTAAATTATTGTGAACAGGACCAGCGTGTATACTTTTTCCGAAGTATTATGTGCATGAAAGTGAATGGGTCTACAGATTACATGTTTACCAATTATACGCGAGATTCATTATTTTAAATTTCGTGTTTCCTTATAAAATATAGCTCGCAATTCCGAAACTTACAATCAGTGTTACACAAATTTCACCATCTAATCATTTTCCCAAGACCATAATATTGTTCATTGTATAGAACCCTCAAGCATTGAGGGTATTATCTACCACTCACACAAATTCTGAACCACTCACACCACTTTCAGGACTAACTTCAGCTTTACAATCCTTTGACTATATTTACATACCTTTGACTATTTAACTATATTTGACTACAGCATACGCTTCTCAAGCATTCTGGGTACCACTGTATATTGCAACTGCAATAAAATTACACAGGAAAAAGCTGTAAACTTTGTTTATTTACTTCATTGTTATTGTCAACTCTGAAGTCCTTTATTTATTCAGGAGAGTATTATATCGTATTATGCACCACTCATGGTTCTATATTTACCATTCACACCATTTTCAGATCTAAGATTTGACCTTTGCACGCGTAAGTTGATCTTTAAAGACCTAAGCTGATCTTTAAAGACATAAGCTGATCTTTAAAGACCTAAGATGACCTTCACAAACTTAAGCTTATCTTGTCAGACATATCGCGACCTTTGCATATCTAATAAATAAATAACCGTCTTTATTGGGCGAATTTAGGGCTTCTTGAGCCCTCTCTTACAATTGACCCTTATATTGACAATATAATTGTTTTAGTGCAGTTACTTAAATGCTACAAAAATAAAAAAAAGAATAAGTACATACGGCCACACGCATACACGAAAGAGGGAGAAAAAAAAACTTGAACACACAATACAATTATATTCGATTCAGTTTTACAGCTCATCTGATTTCCAATAATGTTATAAATGCAAAGAATAAGTATACGTTTATCATTTCGATTATGTAAATTCATTCTACTATGTATAATTTTTATTTTGTTACAACCAACTCCTCCTCCCGAACGTATCTCGTACACAGCCTTCTGAAAGTTTTGTAATTTTTACTGTTTTTGACAATAGGAGGTAAGGAATTCCATATCTAACTAGATTTACCTGACTATCAGATATCAGGTCAAGTTCGACCTGATAAGGCCAGATGAAAGTAACCTTCGAAGCTTCAAAATTTCGGATAGAATCTTATATAATTAGATATTATTTCCAGTCATGGAAACGTGTAAATTACTTTTGAAAACAGGTATGAGTGTTTAGTATTGCCGATAGCAAATGTGAGCATAAATTAAAAGGTATTTTCAGTATTATACCAGTACTTCTGCTTAGCATGCTAATAACAATAAATAAAGCTTTATTTCATCTCCACCTACCTTAAACATCCCTGCTATTCCCAGGCAAACACCTTTTCTCTTGATAGACATAAATCGTTGAAACAATTTACTTCTTACTGCAGTTACTGGTATGACTCTATCAAAAACTTTATTTAAATATGCAGTTGTATTGGAAAGCATTCCCATCTTCACTACAGGAAACGAAGAAGCTGAACAAATGATCTCGTAGTCATCGAAAATGAGGAGGTCCTAAATAAATAAAGGCTCCTGTATTCAACATGTAGCAAACATGTACTGCGGATCACGGTTTATGAATAAAACATGGCATTTACCTTAAATGTTTTAGGATAATCTTCTGTTTCTGGAACAGCCAATATCACTGCCATCTTACTTTTGTAAACACTGGGAAGAGCAATGTTTAATAAAAACCACAGTCCGAGGCATGCCATTGAGGCATTCTTCAAGACGTTGACAGCATGCGGTGGTATGCCTTCTTCCAATAACATCCCAGTTATGTAGAGAACAGCTTTATCAGGTTGCGGAGTAAATACGTATTGAAATAGAAATGAAATAACAATAGATGTAACAGCAATTAATGCCCAGATAAGTGGCTGAAATGGTTTGATAAATGGACCCCAAAGTGAATATTCGCGCGACGGTTTCGATATTGCAAATCCGTATGAATCAAACATGTAAGTAGAGAGGCAAGTTACAGCAGCACAACGTTTATTTAGTAATACATTGTACAGGGACACATGTGCTTCACCAGTTTTGAGAAAACCAATAGCGCCAGTCCAACTGCCGTTTGGCGATTGGCTGCCTGATCCGTCCCACAGGTACGCGAACTAAAATCCATTGAAATCCCAACGCTTTTGATAAAGTGTTGACGAATATTTCGTTAAATGTTGAATTCGGATGTTGACCGTGTCGAATGTTATAAAATGACATTATTTTAATGCATTCCATTGACAGCACATCTTTTGTGAACGTATGTGCATGGTGCCAGTGATCATACAATGTTTCGTTCAAAGCGTCAAAGATTCTGCATCCAATTACTGAAGATGGTGTGTTTGGGATATTAACCCCGAAAACACAAATTGTGTCACTGTTGTTAGTTGGTGTTGAATACGGTACGAATACTTTCATGAAATTCCGAAACAATTCCATATTTCTTGATATCCAATAGATAATTCTGGGGTAATGAATTCTGTAGAACAATTTGCCGAAACGTCTGAAGTCTCTGATTCTGTCAGTTCTAATATCCCAGGTGTATCTGTAGAATGTTCCGTTGGCAAGTTCTAATTTGATCTGAATGATGTTTTCGATAATACCTTCTTGAACTGTTAGTAAAGCACATCTATTAGAAAATACAAACTGTGTGGTTTCAATTTCAGTTTCTGCTATTTTTGGTAATGAAAAACTCATCTTGCACGGAATTTGAAGTAGAATAATAACGGCAATGTTTAGGAAGAAACTGTTCATTTCTAACATACTTATAGGATTTCTTGAATTAAGTGTATTAAATGGTATTGTGATTTCTCAATATCACAAAAGGTATGACTGCTGCATATAAGGTCGTGACTGTATTTGTAGAATCAATATTTCAGGTTGATATATGTATGTCATTCCAATACAAAGCTATTTACTCTATATAGAAAAGTGTAGTTACCGTGTTTGGTACAACAAAGCTACGAACAACAAAGAGCTGCGTAGAATAAGTGAACAATGCAAAGAATGAAAAAAATTGTAAGATAATATAAAACTGAAAACCCTCTTTTAAATCTGCGTACTTATCCTCGGGAATATTAAAATTTCGCTCTTATTACCAAACATTTTCATGTAATTTTACAGAATCTCTTTCACTCTTATTACGACAGCATAATTGGCCCTTCAATGATAATTGATGCTTCTATTTGATGATTGCCCCTTCTATGATGATTACACCGTCTATCCACTTATGAGGGTTCCCGAATTGTAATGCCGTATTTCCCACAAAGAATATTGGAAGAAAACCTATGTGTATAATATTCGGTTCATACAGTAGTATCTTACTCATGAGTATGTATGTTTAGTTGCGAAAACGGACACTGAATTTTTTTTTGTCACAATGAAAGACAGCCACAAAATTTTGGGTCTCTTTATTCTGAAGCAATGAAGTTTGCAATATACAAATATGTGCAAATACCAAAAGGGTCGTTTCAATTTATTAAAAGACAATAATGGAATCAATTAACAAATTTATCGTTGGTGAAAGTAGAACCAAGTACCTCACTGATAGGCGTTGGTTGCTTTAAATAACTTCAGCTATATTGGAATTGCAGACCATTGAACGTTTATTTATTTGACAGATTTCGGTGTTGTTGCTTTTTATATAAACACCCGGTCAGCTTTCGGTGAATATATTACCATTTACTTGAGAGCAGTGAAAATATAATTGGAAAATACGAATTTGTTAATAAAAAAGTAAAGAAGTTGATTTCAAAATTAGGTATCGGAGGAATTCTTTAAATGACATCATCATGTCACAGCTTTCGCTTATCAAAAGTATATTCCGATTATAAAATCGTATGTCCTACACTGTAAGGGGAGACCAAGGTTTACGCGTTTTATCGTATTGGGAATTTTACTTCCTCAAATACAGCAAGGAAGGATACAATATATCCAAATAGCAGTGCAATGAATATACCAACTAACTGATTTAACGTTACATAAGTTTCAGACTTTTCATCTTTACGTATATGTATCTTCTGTCGCTGTCTGTCATCCATCTGCCATTTTCTAATCAACCCCGTATCGATGATACGTTTTGTCAATTGGTCAATGACGTCAGCATACCAGATATGTTTTGGAGTCCCCATTCCGACGTTAATTTGGAAGGAAGGGTCATCTATGACATCATAACTTGGATTGCCATCGGAATTAAGATACCATTTTTGGAAATTCTGTAAAAGAAACAGATATTGCTGAATTAAAGTGCATGTGCATGACTATCTTTTACGACTTATTATGTTTTCATCTATTTTTAAAACAATTAGATTATTTGCATTTTACTTTTGAACGTTAGCAGACAGTACCGAATTATCACTCCCGGGAGCCTAGCTTGAACTTTAAATTGGGGCCCTCGTACTTACTATACGTTTGTATACAACGTACAGTACCGGAGGAATTGCAAATACTACAAATGTGCAATTTTGTCCTTTTAAACAACGCAAAAATCTGTTCACTTCAATAGACACTGAGATGTTTCAAATAAAAATAAATTACGAAAGGAAATTCCAGAAATGGTGATAATTTTGTTCCACGGTATCAGAGACTTTGAAAACTACCACCCTGAACATCACACAATAAGGCGATATATAATGTATCTGTAAAGAAATCATTATTATTTTAAAGGGGAACTTTTTCCAACGTTTGAAGAAGCATATGTGTATATTTGGATATAAAATTATCCGAAAATTTTGAACCTTATTAAATTTACCTTCTATACATAGCAATATAAGATTTTGAGGTTTGAATTCGCATATCCTATACTGGTTGTGCTGATTTATAATACTTTTTACACACCTTATACACTCCACATATTCCTATGGTAATTTCTCTTTTCTTGTTACTTGAAAGTCGCCTCAAAGTATCCGGTACTTGTGTGACTCTGTTAACAACTTTATTCAAATATGTAGTAGCATTAGATAACATTCCCATCTTCATTACAGGAATCATGCCAGGATGAGATATAATCTCGTGATCTTCGAAATTAAGGAGGTCCTAATTTAAGGAAAGATGTATTAGTATAAATGTGTTGATATTTAGTTACAGTTCTGTTATCATATATATCAAATTCAAATTCTATTTATTCCTGCTTCTGATGAAGAACAGATGTTTAATCATTTGGAATGAACACATTAATAGTACAACACATCATTGAACACAACATACATGTAAAATAGTACCATGACATTTTTTCGGAATTTATCCCCTCCCAATGAGTTTATTTTTGAAACAACTGAACCTATATTGTAGTGTATATATAAGATCCTGGTGCTACTGCCTGACACATGACGGAATTTTCTATGCATGATTGATTAAGTCGCGATCTTTATAATTAGCAGAAAAATATTTAGTTCTGTACGATTCAATATTTCGCGTGTTAAGGAAATGGGTTTTTCATGATACTTTACTGTTTAGAATATTGCTATCAAGTGTATTGTTAATTAGCCCGTAAAGAAATTTAACAAGGTCAATTTCATAGAGTTGATACAAATGTGGGGAGGTCTAGTGTTTTCAATAAATTACCGTAATCGCGTGTGTGATACTCTATCTCTGTTCTGTAACACAGAAATTTCACGAAAGTACGTTGAACTGATTCTAACTTATCGATTCCCTTGGATGTATATGGTACCAGACAGGTAATTGGCAATTCTAATCAATTCCTAGAAGAATTCTGAATGGAGGTCAATGGTGGTCTTACAAGCGTATTTCAAACTGTAATAGACTGCCTATAATATGTAATAATATTTGTGATATTTCAGTAATTAAAAGAAATCAAATGAAAAGTACTTCGGAAAAAATCTGAAACTCAACTCTTCCGTATTAAAACATTTTCTCGTATTTACGAAAATGGTGCAATGTTCTATGCAAAATAGCTGCTACACCAAGAAAATTTATCTGTCGCAAGAGAAGAGTGTCAAGGTCTATATATTGGCCCCCGTTAATCTGCCAATACCGTCTGAAGGTCCGGTATTTCCTGTTTAATGTGGTATAGATTTACAGTTAGTATATCAAAACTTGGCTATAGTAACAAATGCGTCAGCTGGAGCAGAAGACGTGGACCCGTCGGAACGCCCGTGTTTCTGATACTGAAACATTGAGGAATAAAATGAGAAAATCTGTGAAAATATTTTATTTGAGATGGAAAATATTGCTTAAGAACCTTAAAAATTTACTCACTCTGCCAAGTGCGACATCAAGGTAGTTTTTGTGAATACCGAACAAAATTTTGTCACACTCCGCAATGGGCTTGTGTTTAACAATATATCATCAGGGGTCGCCAGTGGTTTTCATATTCAAAATTGGTACATTGTCATTCCTGATTCCTGTACCCTCGTCTGTATCCACGCCTGAGCAGCAAATATATGTAACATTCTCAATCACTGAATAAACGTTTAAGAAAATCGACGCATCCGCACTTTGGATATATAACGTACAAATTATACCGTCGTTAATTATACATGAAAATATATTTTGTGCTTCTTATTTGATTAGAGCAATTTTTTACATCATCCTGAAAGTGTTCTTTTGGAAACGGAAACCTATTAGTTTTAAAAAAATTAATACTAAATCAAAATATTAGGATATTTATTGTATAAACCAGTTTCATGAGATTAAAATATCACACAGACACATTTTTTTTTTCGATTTAGTAAAAGTTAGAAACGTACCAATAGAATTCCACTACACATATTTTTAATTTGTCTTTTTATGAAAATGTAATATTACTTTCATTGTGATGCTTCTTTTACATTTCAATAGCAATTTCTTAATTCTGTTTCTTACCCTAAATGTTTTCGGATAATCTTCTGTTTCGGGAACAGCCAACATCACCACCATCTTACTTTTATAGACACTGGGAAGAGCAATATTCAGTAGAAACCAAAGTCCAAGGCATGCCATTGAAGCTTTCTTCAGAATATGTACGGCATGTTCCGGTATGCCTTCTTCTAACAACATCCCGATTATGTAGAAAACAGTATTATGAGCTTGGGGAGTGAATACGTACTGAAATAAAAATGAAACAATAATCGATGCACCAATAATTATTGCCCACGTGAATGGTTGGAATGGCTTGATAAATGGACCCCAAAGTGAATATTTGGGCGCTGGTTTTGATATCGCTAACCCGTAATAATCAAATAAATATGTAGAGAGGCAGTTTACAGCAATGCAACGTTGATTAAGTAAAATTATATACACGGACAAGTGTGCTTTACCAGCTCTTAGGTAACCAATTGATCCAGTCCACTTACCATTTGATAACTGCCTTCCAGCGCCTTCACCCCAAGGTATGAGAACATTATACCATTGATACCCTAATGTCTCTGAGAGTGTGTTTACCAGCTTTTCATCAAATATTAAGCCTGGTTTTGGAGCATGTCTAAGGTTAATGAAAACCATAATATTCATATGTTCTGTTGATAGCACATCTTTTGTGTATGTGTGGGCATTTTTCCAGTGATCGTGAAATGCTTCGTTGAATTTTGTGAATATTCTGCATCCAGTTATTGAAGATTCCGCGTTTGGGTGATGAGGAAAGACGCAAATAGTATCACTGTTGTTTGTTGGTGTCAAATACGGTACGAATGCTTTCATGAAATTACGAAACAATTCCACATTTCTTGATTTCCAATAGATAACTCTGCAGTAATGAATTCTGTAGAACCGTTTACCGAAACGTCTGAAGTCTCTGATTCTGCCAGTTCTGATATCCCAGGTGTATCTGTAGAATGTTCCGTTGTCAAGTTTTAATTGGATCTGAATGATGTTTTCGATATTACCTTCTTGAACTGTTAGTAAAGCACATCTATGAGGAAATATAAACTGTGTTGTTTCAATTTCTACTTCTTTCAGTAATGGAAAGTTCATCTTGCACGAAATGTGAATTATAAAAACGGCGGTGATAGTTACTGATGATAAAAGCATTTCTACGGTTCATAAAAACTATGTACAGCAGTGTAGTATAAATATTCTTTATGCTGGCACAAAACTGTTGATTACTTTGCCATTTCTCGATATTGCGAAAGGTGTGGTTCTTATACACGTACTTAGGTATGAGCAATGTTTGTTGGATAAATAATTTAATTTGCCAAATATAAAGAATACGATACTGTATTGTATGTACAGTACTTACTATCTAAAGGAATACCGTATTACACTTACACGCGAAAAGAAATAAAGAGTCGAACTACTTACAATACAAAAATACATTTCACTGATATATGTTATCTTGGAAACAGTAAATATTAGTTTTGATTAGTGTTGCCGTCGATCGATCCGATCTGTAACCAATGAGCGAGATCGGATCGAGATCGAATTCCTCAGATCGAGATTGGATCGTATTAAAACAATTCAGATCGAAATCGAGATCGGATTGATTTTTGGCCGCGATCCGATCTCCGATCGGGATCGACGGCATCAAATTTAGTTTCTCAACCCTTTCGTGGAGTTTTCCACTTGAAGTTTTGAACTGTGAAGATGTACGAAATTAAACAGTGGCATTATTAAATTATCTATCATGATCGAAAAAAGTTCGAGATCGAGTGCCTTAGATCGAGATCGAGTGCCTTAGATCGAGATCGGATCGTGTTGAAACAATCCAGATCGAGATCAAGATCGGATCGACTTTTCGAGCGATCCGATCTCGATCTTTCAGATCGGATCAACGGCATCCCTAGGTCCTTGAAATTGCGGGCTCTGTAGAAACTCTTTTGACTGGCTGTAGAACCCACGTTTTGACTGGCCCTGATTGTATCCTTTCATAAACAAAACCAAATACCCAATAACATTGCGATGTTCACTATAAAATTTATCTGTATGTGTAAAAATTGGACTTTTAAAATACGTTTTGTGGGGAATTCCCGAATTCAAGACCACTCAAGACTCTTGACAAGACTCAAGACCAATAACCGGTTATCACTCTCGATGATCCTCTAAAGTGATCCTGCAGAACAAAAGGCCTAAATTCGGCTTTACGATTCATCAAACTACAGCACATACCACATACGTCTATTACTAGTATACTACAGTAATACTAATTATGCTATGACAGTTCAAGCATTGTGAGGTTAAGGGTGTACAGTAGTCACCAAATGTAAAACCCACAAAAATTCCGTGTTTCTTTCTTTTAAATGAACAGGAACTTGAAAGTGAAAATTTCACTTCACTTAAATTTACCGTAATCCTTGCCGAACTTTTATTTAAGTCGCCAAATTTCAAAATAAAGTTCGACAAATATTGTGAAAACTGTAAAAGATATATGAAGATAATAATGCTACTTCCTTTAGAGGAGATGTGTTAAATTCGTTTCCGTGGAGTGAAAATTCAATTTTCTTGATCCTGCTACTTTAAATCAAGGAATTACAAAATTTGCCTAGTTTAAAATGGCAGTGCTACCGTCCACCCTTAAAATAGTAAAATTAAATTACCATTCTATTTCAAAAATTTATTTTTTGAAAAACAGTTTAACATTATATAATAATACGATATACATTTCAACTTGGATGAGTTATAACCAGATGGGTACGTCATAAGTTTTAAGTCTACAGTGTTAAGAGGTGCTGGCAGAATCATTAGTATAATGTTTATGGAATTATATTATCACAGTTTCACCTGTAATATATACGTATTGTAATAACATTTTAGCACTTTTACATTTTAAAAATAACACTTTCCTATGGCAGTTCGTACACATTTTTGTCACTTCACTTACAACCAACAAAATATATACAACCTCATATAAAAATTACGAATTATTGTCTGAACCATGATAATGTTATTTCTAACGCCTACAACTCGTCTTCTGTGGACACTTATAACCTGTCGACTAAGTATTATTTCACCGGAAGGAACATACCGCTTTTTAATTTTTTCTTAAAAATTAGTTTTTAAAAATTCCAATAATGAAAGAAAAATTTGTCATCACTTGGCAAATGAATGTTTGGAATAGAAATTTGTTAAAAAACTTGCACCATGAATGCGGTAAGCTCCTTGGTCTTTCGGTCATATTGTAGGTAAATGATCAAAGTGATGGGCCCGAAGTTGATGAGTTGATGAGATTTTCATTTCTGGACTACCAATTCTTGAACCACCATTGCTAGGAAGATGAGGAAATAACGTGCTACTATTTGGATTAACAGTCTGAAAAGAGAGGAAAAAATCATTTATTAATATCTTTGATTTTATGAAAACGTAAAGTGAATATTAAGTTGTTGATAATTGCTGATTGCTGAATATAAAGTAATAATTTTCACTATAAAGCTAGCCGCACACTATGTTGGATCGGAACGGAATTTTCCTTACCATTGAGTTAAATGGGAGAATTTATTCCATTCCGATCCGACGTGACGTGACGTGTGGTTTTCCAGGTATAAGAATCCATATGAAATTTTTCATTAGTTTCCGATCCGATCCGACGTAGTGGGTGAGAATCTTAATATAACCATGTAAAATTAGGGTATATTATAGCTCGTCTGAATACCACATAACTACCACACATTTGATTATATTATATATAAGAACCCATTCAAGTTTCTAGTGGAAAATTGAATCCACGTTCTTACTCCAGTACGGTCCAATCTACGGTCGTGATATGGGTAGGTAACATAATATTTATTATAGATAACACCACACGGACTCAAAATCTCGGTTTTTGGCTTTCGAATGCTACATCTTTGATGCTGCGTGAATGTATAAATAGACCCTTCTTTTGCACAAAAAAAAAAAAAACTTTAACGTAGCTTTCGGCCAGTAAAGTCTCACATGAGCATGTATAATTCCCACAAGGAACATGTCCATAATTATGGGCCTTGCACAAATTTTAATTCCGATTTTGTTTATATTTTTACATAAACAGAAAGGGTGCGATTGGGAACATTTTTACATTTTTGAAATGTGCCTTATATGCGGTCGGTTACGTTAGTTATGAGGGGTCAAAATTGGTGCAAAATATGAAAATGGTACTTTGTCGCCCCACAACAATGGTAAATACGGATATTCAAATATTTCAGAAATGGCAAAATATTTTGAATAACGGTCACACCTGTGCTATTTATGCAAAATATACACAAAATCGGAATTAAATATTTTCCAGAGCTCATAATTATGTGCATGTTTCTTATGGGAATTAACATGGGGAAATTTGAAACTTTGGAGGCTTAAAAAAGCGTCAAAGATATTTTTCAGAAGAACTGCACATGAGGCGTTTATTAGGAAGGTACGAGGTAGTACCTATAAGATCCGCCAATAAAAAAAAATCAGATTATATACCTGGGGGGACACTTCCATCGTAAGTTATGCACGGTTTTGAAATGCTAAAAAAAATAGTTACAGTTTTGGTAGAAACAAACAATTATTCAGTTTCACAACGTGTACTGCTATAAACTATGTGGTGTATAATTTTTATGTTTTGATTTTAGTCCATTGTTTCCAAAACTGGAACATTTCAAAATTAGAACACAATCTTACATTTCTGCATTTGAGAAAAAATTCTGTTCTTATTCGCAGTATATGTATTTATTACAAAAATATTATATGACTTATAATAATCCATGATATATTTACTTGGATGACTTAACCACATTTTATTCCACCAGAGAACTACACTTTTACCGCTAAAGTAGTTTCAGGGTTCGTACTGATTGTGATTGCCGCATCCATTGGGTTTTGAGTCACGCGCGTTGTGCATGGAGTTACTTGTATATTTATCACCACTTCCAGAATATATCTGATCGTGAATAGATTAGTTTGGCCTTTGGTCGTGTTATAATGTTTCTAAATTGGTACTACAGTGTATATTATAACTTTAGTAACCCAGAATAAATGTCCATACTCTATTCCAACACGTTTAAAACATTTCTCTAAATTTTGAATTCTCATATTGTGTGACATCTTTTATAATATTTGCGCCGTTATGGATACGTGATTTATTTTCAAAATATCCGTAATATATTGTCGAATTACGAACTCTTAAGGCTTCCACAGACACGCAATTTTCATTTGCGAAAATATTTGATTGGCTGATAGTTTAGCAAGGGGCTCACCTATTGTACTTTTGTCTCACCGTATATATGAAAAATAGCAAGACAATGAAGTAAAATACAAAAATAATCTACAAAATTTCGATTAAACTCCATAAAAACTGTACATTTGGTCATATAAAATATATAGATATTCGCCCCCGGGTATAATAGGTTTTTATCTTACACTCAGCAGTCGTCGACTACCCCTCATTGTAAATTTTTCTGCGGGAGCCTGTTCGTGATACAATGGACAGACTAAATCATTGCATCGGGATCCCAGAAGATTCAATGGTTTGCAAATGTGCAAATAAACTGTTATAATTCGCCTTCAAATAATAATAAAAAGACGTTCTCTATAAAGAGATATTTAAAGTGCTATATATATCCAATATTTTCGTTTCCACCTTATATACATGCACATCATTATAGCTGCATTTTCTACACCACAAAAGTCAGTTGTAGAGCACGTACATCGTTACTTTAACGTCGTAAGTAGGACTGGATCTTTAATTACATACTGATTTGGCGTATGATGTTTGGCAGTAAATAAAATTAATATATCATCAACGAAACCAACAACTAATTTTTCCACTTATACGGTAACTTCTTTTTACCTTTCTTATTCTTTCAAATTCTTCTAGTTCAGAAGGAGGTAATTTGAACGAAAATGAATCAAAATACTGATGTCGCATTAATTGCTCACAAGTCCATCGTTTTGAGGGATCCTTCTCAAGGCATTTCTGAAGAGAGAAAAGAAAGATTTGTAAGTTCATTTTCTTCTCTTTTTAGATATATAAAATAAATACAGCCTATAGATATTGTAAAATAACACAAAACATGATGCTCATTCAAATGTTCCGCCAACTATAATTCCTATTTCAGAAGAAATTAGTATAATAATATATTTTTATTTACAGTATGTATAAATTAGTAAGAGCTTTACGTTATACGTTGCAGTATAAAAGTTTGAGAATTCTTTAATATTATTTTCCTTTTACAAATTATTGTAATTAAATTAAGATTCAAAGTGCTGTGTAGTTTAGTTTTCCTCTTAATTAAATGCAAATCTACATTTTTGTTATTTAATATTAGGTTTGACTCATCTACGAAAATTTAACTTGCTCATTTATTTTTATTAAGCACTAGCAACGATGGTTTAAATCAGCTCTTGAAAAATGGGTCGTATCACTACTCACAAGTTGAAAATTATCACTAGCGATATAAATTTCCGAAATTTAAGCCCCCCAGTCAAGTACGGATCCAACCACTGCTGTCGGAATAGGCGAGTGAGTATGTTTACATATATATTCAAATTCTCTCCTAAATAGTAATTTTAACACAATTTTGAAGCTTACTTGAAGACAATGGAACGAAAAGTACCTGCTTTCACAGTTGAAAGTTGGCTACAGATACACTGGACGTAGTTTTAAGAGATTTTAAAAATTCATAGCTAGCAGGAAATTTCACTTGTTCGCAGCTTGTACAACAATTAGCTGTTTTGGAAATCCGTCTTCTAAAATAAGTTTTCTTCGAACGAAGTGAGGGCGAAGATTTTCACGTTTTTGGCACAAAATATGGATAAGGATAGCTAAGTGCGTTTTAAAAAAATAATAATAATGATAATAAAGTTTCTCTCCTGTTTTTATTATTGATTTTTATTTATTTATTTTCTTTGTCTTACTTAAACAAATCATTGATTGCTGAGAGAAAGAAGTATTTGTGTGCAATGATTTCAATATTTTCCACTTCCTTTGTAGTCATTCACTGGAAAATTCCGCGAGAACTTCACTCTCAGCAAATAGCGAGTGCAATCTCTAAGGGCTTGTATAAATTGTTATTAGATGCCCCAGCGAACGTTTTTCTGCATCCTACAGTAAATTTAGAAACAAAAACAGACTTGATTAAAAACAGACTAAAATATTTTTCATTTTGCGGTTAATAGCAAAACTTTCAAAATATCTTGACGCTGAAATGAAACCACAACAATTGTGTCTTGAGCTATCAAGAATACAGAAATCACCACTAATAATTCTAATCT
>JAQFYR010000201.1:0-14851 GCA_034694985.1 Campodea silvestrii
CCATTTTTAGGGCACTGAATCCAGGATCCAGACTCCATATCGAATCCATGCCATTCATTTTTTCATAGCGGATCCATTGAGGAATGAATCCATAAGCCTAGCTATGTCAGGATCCAGTAGGAACTTAGAATATTTTCAACACAAGAGTTGGAGTTGCGTTTTTAGTTCGTTGATGTACCTACCCTCTTGCAATTATTTTTATTTAGTGTAAGGTGTATTTTATTTTGAATCATGCCTGGAAGTGAAAGCCTACAGAGTCGAAACCGATGGTAAATATTGGTATGATAACTATGATACCGGTATTTTCTGGTACTCATACTAAAGATGTTAAGAGTTTTATGAAAGAAATGACAATTACGTCCAAGACGTCGCAATGGACCGATGCGGTAACTATCGATATGATTAATTTTCATGTAGCGGGTATAGCGAGAGATTTTCTGGAAAGTGACCCTGAAGCAAAAGAACCTGGAACGGTGAAGAAACTTTTTGAAATTTTAGAAAAACAGTTCCACTATAAAGAAGATATTGGATCCTTGATGCAGACTTTGGCCAATATGAAACAAGAAGTTGACGAAGATGTTGGATGTTTCATCAAACTACTGAGAATGCTGTCCCAGAAAATCAATTCACTGTCACCAGAACAGAATGTGGTAAGTGAAGTTCAGTTCACTGCACAATTCATAAAGGGTCTACAATCTGACAAAATAAGGACGCGCATTCAGTGGTCTGAAGTAACAAAATTAGAAGAAGTGGTGAAGATAGCGTATATAGAAGAAGTTAACAATAGAAGTCGGGTTGCGTCTACACCATTTGCTGTCACTGCTACCACTGGGGACTCTGCTTCCAGCAAACTTGAGAAGAAGTTGAGCATGGTCGTAGCTGCTTTGAAAAAGCTAGCTCAGCCTAAGAAGCCGGATATGCATGCAGTACAGTATCCAAATCAAGCGCCACCTTACTGTGCTGTTGAGCAAACGTCAACTGAACAGAATGGTCAGCAACACTTCAACCCACCTTACAGAGGAAGAGGAAAATTACAGAGGTCAGAACTATCGCCCCATGAGAAGAGCTACATGGGACGATTAGTGCTTCAACTGTGGCCGATTTGGACATTTCAAGATCCATTGCAGAGCGCCACCGAATTCACGTGGTAGAGGTCAAAGAGGAAGGCCTTGGACAAACCATGCCCCTGGAAATGCACAGCAACAACCTCAACAAGGTACTACAGCACCTGAAGTTCAGAGTTCGGGAAATGAGGAAACCCTAGCTCACTAACGTGAGTTGGTCAGCTAGCGGAAAAAGAAAACCCACAGATACGAAGTTCACTATCCATAATCGTGTCTATAGCATTTTGATTGACACTGGAGCAAGGTGTTCAATCCTTTCTGGAGCTGTATTTAAGTAGTTAAAAATATAAAGAAGATTAATGTAAGACAGAAGGTCCATTTAGTTGGTGTCACTGGTCACAGGTTGATATACTTGGTTGTTATAAGATTACTTTAAAGATAGGAAAAAGTAATTTATCGGGAGACTTTTGGGTCATTTCGAATGACGGTTTTAATGAAAAAGTCGATATTATTTTAGGAATAGATCTATTGCAGAAGTATAATATAAACGTTTCAGGAGGAAAAGCGATAGAATTAAATGGAGAAACTTTGTCTTTTGAGTTTGTTAAGCATCGTTTAACTAGTGCTTCACATGTTCCTAAGTCAATGAGTCATATCTATGCGGAGGTCGTGCCTCTCATAGTAGTAATAAAAGTAACGTAATAAATAAACCTGTTGCTCAGTCAGACTTTAGTTTAACTACCAATCCACCTAAACAGCAGCATTTTAATGAAGTTAAAGGTAACAGTTCAAATAGAGAAAATATTACGTTAGAAAAGCATAACTATTTAAGAGTTTTTGCAGTAAGTAAGAAAGAAGCTTTTTATTTGCCAGAGCGGGCACAGACTTTTTCGATGTAAAAGTTAATGATAATTTGAGACCAGGTGACTTAGTTTTAATTGAGCCATTATTTTGTGCAATAAATGGCGTTTTGACTGCTCGAAGTATAGCGAAAGTTGGAGATGAGAATATGGTACCTGTATTCATATAAAATGTTACAGACAAAAGAATAGAAATTCCAGCAAGGACGACGATAGGAAAGATATCGCCCTTAGAAGACGTCACAGATACGGACTTACTGATTCACCCCATTGATGACTTACCTCACCCTTTGTCAGATGAGAGATTTTCTGGCATGATAATCGGCGAAGACATCAATGAGGATGACAAAGATAAATTATTTTCGTTACTTCAAGAATGTAGAGATATATTTCAAGCTGCTGATGAGCCTTTAGGGCATACACACTTAATGGAAATCAAGATCAATACTGATAATCACCCACCTATAGCAAAGCGTGCTTGTAGAGTACCACAAGTTCAAAAGGAAGAAACTGGATAAGCAAATTATAGAACCTTCTACATCAAGTTGGGGATTTCCTGTTGTAGTCGTTTCTAAGAAAGATGGCGAACTCAGATTTTGCGTCGATTACCGTGATTTAAATCGTATTACTCGACTGGATTCATACACTTTGCCGAATTTAGTTGAGACATTAGATAGCCTTGGCAACTCGAAGGTATTTTCGAGCCTAGATTGCTACAGCGGGTACTGGCAAGTAAATGTGGCCCAGGACTCGATCGAATAGACTGCATTTATCACACCCTACGGAAACTTTCAATTTCGAGTGATGCCATTTGACACAAGTAACTCCCCCATCAAATTGGCAACGTTTAATGGACGTTGATCTGTCAGGTTTGTCGAATGAGATTGGTTTTTGTTATCTTGATGATGTTATCATACATTCTTCTACTGTAGAGTCAAACTTGGAAAGAATAATAAGTGTTTTTGATCGAATCAAATCTGCAGGGTTAAAATTAAAAGGAAAGAAGTGTAGTTTTTTAAAGTCATCTGTCCAATATCTCGGACAAATAGTTTCTAAAGAAGGAGTATCACCAGACGATAAAAAGATCGAAGCTGTTATCAAATACCCTAGACCCTCATCTGTCACTGAGATAAAATCATATCTCAGATTCGTAAATTTCTATAGGCGTTTCATTCCAAATTTTGCAGATGTCGCTAGACCGTTGAATCTTTTAACTAGAAAAGATAGCCTATATTATTGGAATGATGAAGCCGAAAGATCATTTCAAGATCTAAAGCAGTGCTTACTTTCTGCACCTATATTGAAGTATCCAGACTTCTCAAAAGAATTCTATTTATCAGTAGATTCTTCAGGCTTTGCCATGGGAGCAATTATTTTTCAGAAGTACAAAGACAGAGAACATCCCATTGCTTATACTGGTAAACAGTTGACAGATTCCCAATTAAGGTTCAGTACAATAGAAAAAGAATGTTTTGCAGTAATATTCGGAATTCGAACATTTTGTTATCCTTACGGCCGAAGATTCACTCTTATCACAGATCATCAACCGCTTAAATGGCTGATCACTATCAAAGTTCCTAATAGTAAACTTCAAAGAAGGAGCCTCATGATACAACAGTATGAATGTGACATACAGCACCGCAAAGGTTGTTTGCATGGAAAAGCAGATGCGTTGTCCAGAATTAAAATTAATGCTATTTCTGAAGTTGATTACGAGCCAGTCTTTGATGTCAATTGTGTCAAGCAAGAATAGCTGAAGGATTCACTTTGTAATAAGATTAAGCAAGCAGTCAAAGTAGGAAAAGAAAAAGATTTCATTGTTGAAAATGAAATTCTTTATAAAGTTTCGGAACTTTCAAATAGAAAGGATCCATGTCTCAGAATAGTCATTCCTCAATCGTTAAGATATTATGTCATGAAGCTGTGTCATAATAATATATTCTATGGTCATTTTGGTTACAACAAAACCCTTCAAAGAATCAGCAGTAAGTTTTACTGGTCTAATCAAGCAGGAGACATATTAGCATTCTGCAATGCATGTGACTCTTGTCAGCGAACAAAGACGTCCCCCCACACAAGGGTTAGCCCAATGAAGAATTTTCCCCCTATCAATGAACCATTTAGCCTGGTTTCTATGGATATCCTTAGTGGATTCCCCCCATCCCTCAATGGCAGTAAATACATCTTAGTATTTATGGATTATTTGACCAGATATCCTGAAGCAATCGTTCTCCCTGATCAAAAGTCAGAGACTATTGCTAGAGCCTTTGTAAATAACATTATTGCAAGGTTCGGCACGCCGGATTCTCTGCTCACGGACTGCGGCGGGAACTTTATCAGTGCCATGATGAAGAGCGTCTGTGAGATGCTAAACATCAAGAAAATCCAGACTAGCCCTTATCATCCAGCTTCCAATGGTGTAGTCGAAAGATATAACCAATCACTGATAGGAATGTTAAAACATTATGTCAGTAAATCTCAAAGAGATTGGGATGATCAGCTCCCCCTAGTGCTCATGGCTTACAGAAGCGCCATGCAGGAGTCAACCAAAGAAACTCCATTTTTCTTAAACCATGGTCGCAATATGAAGCTTCCCATTGTTGACGTGTGTTCCCCACGTACAGTAAACTATAATCTAGATGACTATAAGAACGAGTTACAGCAACGTTTAAAACTTGCTTACGAATGTGCTCGATCCCAACTGCAACATGCTGCCCAAAAGCAAAAAGAGTGGTACGACAAGAAGGCTAAGGAATCTTCTATAAAGGAAGGTGATCTTGTCTTACTACATTCCCCCGCCTTGAAAGTCGGCTTAAACCATAAGCTATACCAACCTTGGAAAGGACCTTATCGAGTTTTAGAAAGATTTAACGAAGGTGTAAACTTTAAGATTATTGAAGTTTACGGAAGGAAGGTAAAGATTGTTCATGCTAATAGATTAAAGATATATATCCCTGAACAGCCGTACCAGTTTGATTATCAAGAAGATGATCAAATGGCTGAACCCTCGCATGAAGACCCTGATTCCCCCCCTGAATGTCTTCCACCTCCAGAAGAAGTTCTAGAAGACATACTTATTCATGAACCCCCATTGATTACTTCCTTTCCAGAGCCCGTAGTTCCCCACGACACTTCTGAAAGTGTGTTAACTACAGAACAAGCCCCCCAACTAGTTGCTAAACATGTTGCATCCCCAGTCCCTAAACCCCCTGTTGTAAATAAGACCCCTTCTCATTCATATGACTTGCGAAGTTCTTCAACGAAAGCAACTTCATCGTCAAGCAAGAATTCTTCGACTTCCTCCAAAGGAGCAAGCGGAAGTGTAAATAAATCTCAAAAGGTCACAAAGGATAATTGTAGTGTTTGTAAGAAAGGAAAAATTAACGTTGTAGATATAAGTGAAGAAAGTTGTGATTGTAATAATGATAATAAAGAAGTTGTTAATAGTGTAGAAGTTGTTAGTGATAAACAAAATAGCATGTCCCTGTCTTTATTTTTACAGATAGTTCGTGATATGCAAGTTTCCAATGTATCATAATTTAAATTTGTTGATATTAATCTCCTGATTACTATGTATATTTTAGATTACCACTTTGCCTATGTTAGTGCTTACACTCATTTACGCCATTTGCCAAGTCAAGAATGTTATTGGAGATTCTCCACCGCCCATGACCGTAGGATCAAGAGGAGAATACGATGGAATCTTATTACGCCCCGGAGCTATTTTCATTGCTAAAGACAACATTATCATAGAAGATAAGTACTGGAACATCATTTTTAACTTTCAGTTCAGACCATACTCGATTATGCTAGAAAACCTTGAAGAAAAAACTCACGAATTTTACGTTTTTATAAACGGCATTGATATAGCAGATTTGAATACGGAATTAAAAGTAAACTTTCAAAGATTTAGAGACATGTTAATTCTTAAAGTCTCTCAAGAAATTCAAGAATTACAAAGTTACTCAAATGATCTTAAGAGTTCAGTTACAATTACCAGAGACAATAAAAATCGAAAGAAACGCGGTATATTAAACGTAGGAGGAGATTTATTGAGTTGGTTGTTTGGAACAGTCAGTCACAAGCAGTATACAAAATTAAACAATGCAGTAAAGTCAGAAAGTATTAAACAAGAAAAGATCATTCATATTGCTGAAAAACAAGTATCATTATTGAATTTAACATGGATAAATAGTAAGAGAAACTCAAAAGCGATTGATATACTCAAAAATATAACAGTTTATTTAGAACATCGTATAAATAGCTTAGTAAATATTTCGATTTCAAAGACAGAAGAAGTTTTAGTACTTAGTATAGTTAATGAAGAATACCAAATTTTAAGCCTAGTTATACAGTCGTGCAGAACCAAATTGTTTCATATTACAAATGCTATTCAAGATTTAGCGAAGCATGTTTTGAGTGTTCATTTCTTGAATCCTCAAAAGTTGAACTCAATTTTAAAAGACATTTCACAAAAGCTTCCGCATTCGATAATGTTATCGATTCCACTTTCGAAATCGAACATATTTTATTATTACTCTCAAACTTGGGTAACCACAGCAGCAGTAGAGGAAGGATTGAGAATATTTTTTAAAATTCCCCTTCGCACAATTTTTAGTGAATAGAATTTATTTCAAGTACTTCCGTGGCCCACCCTTGATAAGGATAACTCAGTAACTTATATTACAGATATTCCCAACACGCACATTGCTATTTCTGTTAATCATCATTACCTTTATAAGCTGAAAGATTCTGATTTGACAGGTTGTGGTAATACTAATCCAAGAATTTGTTCTTTGCCCACCGAATTGGATATTAAAACCAATTGTGAATTACATTTGTTTGAAAATAATTATGAAAAGATCATTAATACTTGTAGTAGACAACTAATAAAAGTAGAATCTTTAAGTTTATTAAAAATCAATGAAGACGATTGGATTTACTTCTCACCCAAAGAAGTACGTGTAAGTTTTCGGTGTGTCAGAATTGCAATCCCTTTGAGTTAACTTTTAAGAAATGGTACAAATTTAATTAAGATGCCAGATTCTTGCTCTTTACAAGGCGAAAATCTGTTGCTACCAGCAAAATTCACTGGTATTAGTCAAGAACAATTGGATTTAGAAGCACAAAATGTGAATCCCGAGTTGCAGTTCCCACTCACGAAACACCCTTGGACCATTGAAGAGTGTAGATCATATTCTACATATTTTCTCAATTTACACCCTAATGGAATATAACACAAAATGATGCGTATTTTCGTTAAAATGGTATTAGAATAGTATTGGGAATATTCATTCATTTTCTTGCGAATGATTTATCATCAAGATTCAAATAATATTTATTTTTTTCTTTCTCTTATTAATTCTCTCACTATAGTCTGGTATGTTTAAAATTACCCTCAATTCTACTCTATTTCAAACTTTCAAATTACATCAGTTTGTTATTATTTCTGACCTTAAATTTTTCGTGAGGTCACTGTCTATAAAGATCAATATTTAATACCATTATTATTTTCACGCATCAAATTTGTGAAAATTTAAGATTGTGCTCTAAAATGATGAAAAATCTTCACTGTGGCTATCGGTAAGTAACTTTTCTTATTAAATTTAAATGATGTGAATACTTACTCTATTTCACATCATCTAGGGGCGGTAATGGTTCCCAGAGGACTTATCGCCCATACTCCCGTAATGAACCTCAGCGACAGCGATTTGAAAAGCTCCTCAAAGACACTTTTAATCACAACGTTTCGTTTCAATATTCTGCTCCGAGGGATCATTACTACTACATTGTGAATACTGATAAGCGTCTGGCGATGGTTAGGAAAGTAGATGGAGAAACTCTTTATAATGATAAAGCACTTTATGCTTGTAAGACAAGTAACGAGTTTGGGCATCTAACATTTCCATGTCCCTTTAATGCCTCGAGAGAAGAATTATATGGGAAACTTATGAAACATAAGGTTGGTGAAAATGTCGAGTATCTCAAGATAAGAAACAACTATAATTCGTATTCAAAGAGTGCTAAGTCTACCTACTATGACTCCGTTCTCCAAGCCTTATGAAGCCAATCCCTCAGTCGTCATTACACCCTCAGTCATAAATGCACTCTCAGTCGTCGAGGCTCCTTCAGTATTACAATTAACCCTCAAACAGAATTCAGAAAACATATCTGAATAAGTGATTGATGAAGTAAAGAGTCTTAAAGTCAAATTGACACGTATGGAAGCAAAATTGAATAATTTAAAGGTCATTGCAGCTCAGAAAAGTGTTATCGAATCGTCTGTTGTATCTGCAGAAAATTCTGTAAAGAAAGATACCTCTATTGATAAACTATGTGGATTGTGGACATATGAAAGATGATATCGTTTCAGAAAGTGACACGGGTGAATTAAATCTTAGGGAACTCGTTTATTATCAGGAGTATCGTCAGTGGTACAATGAAGTTAAGAACAAGTATATATTGAATATATATTTTTCACCCTTACTTAATGGATTATATTTTACTCCCTAAGTTAATTGATATATCGTTCACCCTTACTGTACTTGCAAGATATTTCTTTCTCACCCTTATTCTGGATATTATCTCACCCTTAATTACTTGATATTTTTCTCACCCTTAATTACTTGATGAATATAAATATATTTTGTCGTATTTGATCTTCCTTGGATAAATTAAGAAGTATTCTATTTCTTACTTTATCCGGAGAGGATTATGTAGATCATATTCTACATATTTTCTCTTGTATTATGAACATTACATGTAAAGGGCAATATAACCAGTGTAAACAATTATTATATTTCTAATTCTTCAACTGTCAACTTGTCTTTCATTTTACTTAAGTGTGTTTGTGTCCCTTTTTACTTATGTGTGAGTGAATACTCAGTTTAAAATGTGTGCCCTATGGATTAATGAGTATTATATCTTATGAACATACAAGATACTCGCTGTTCACGGGTTTAGATGATGATGTCTAACGGGTTGACGCCAAGTGGTATAAGGCTAAGGTTTGAAGTTTGTATCTGGATGCAGATCCCTTACTTAGTGGTGGTTCATGGCCTTTCATGAAGTTTATTGCGATATTTGTGCTACCACGAAGAGTCAAATATCTTCATTCAATCTAGTGCATTTTAACCCATATTAAACTCGGCACCCTATTCACTTGATGAGGCTATATATGTAACCCTATTAAGATCATGGAAACATTCACACACTATTTATGTAGCTTGCGAGGAGTGGCTATAAAAAGTCATCTACAGGAGTCAAAATTGTTAAAAGATAATAGAGTAGCCAACATTGTAAAGAATTCAGAGATGAAACCTTCCGCAATTGATGATAAAGTTATGGGAATGGAATTGAGAAATGTAAAGAAAAGTTCAGATGAATTAGAAAAAGTTAATTTTATTAGTAATATTAGTTATACCAATGTTTTAGAAGTCATAATTATTGTTGTATTGTTAATATCATTGTATCTCTATCGTAGATTTAATGGAAAAATACGTACTTGTATGAATCGGAGGAGGAGACATCGTGGCAATTCACCAGAAGACCGACATGAAATTGGGATGTCTTCCCCTCACCTACCATCTCTTGTTGATGACAATCTATCTGATGAACATGAGCACGAGCATATGAAGAGATTGCAATTTAAATATTGTATTTTGTTTTGTTATTTTATTTCATGGTCAATTTTCAATTGTTTTCTTTTTTTTAAATTGAAAGGTGTTACAAAAAGGTATTTTGTTTCGAAATTGTATTATTATTTGCAACATACAAAAATGTATTCATTAAAAGTATGAATCATATATATGAAATCACATGAACATTGAATTAAGCAATCTGCAAAAAGCTATTAGTAGAAATATCCGATAACAAATACATTAAAGTTATCGCAACACATAATCATGTGCTTAGCTCTTAAGTACATTTACATTTTTCAAAGAAAAGGTCCTTTTTAGGCTATTAAGATTTGATAAGTATATTGTAATGATGTTAGGTTAATCAGTATAATATGATACCAGCATTACTTTGGTACAGTCTCAGTACCAGTCCAGTTGCATTGTATTCAACACTCAAGAACCACCCATCAGGATGTACACAATAAAGTAGCCACTAGTTATATAAGACTATATAGTGTATTATGTCATTTACATATAGAGTAGTAACACTTTTTATTTGCTTTTCTTATAATTTATTATGCTGCTCCTTTTAGCTATGAGAAAGGTTCTCAAATACAAGAGGATAGGGTCATTAATACCATTAGGGTCATTATTGTCAACATTATTATAGTAGAATAGTGTACGGTATTATAATTATACTAATTTGTGTTTATTAACGCTGTATCACAACAATAAACAGTCCCAAACCCTCAACGATCAAACCCTCAACGGATAGTATCCATTAAAATTAAACCGGAGTGTTGCATTTATATTACAACCTAAAAACATTTTCAGAATGAACCAAACAAAATTTCTCAAATACACATCTTCAGATAAATAATCATCAAGATAAATAAATTACCTCCCATTTACAATCCTCAATTTTCTATTTAATCTTTATTACAGCACAGGGAAAGATATTATGCAAGAAAACGTCCACATGGAAAAAATACCTTTATGGGTTTGTGAATTAGTCAACACATCTACATCACACAGGTAATACAAACTTATATTTAGATAAAAATCTAACTAATCCGATAAACATTAACTAATAATAAAATTTCCATAACTGTTCTTTAAGAACGTAACACAATATTTTCTATACAAGGATGTTGATGGAGGCAGGATGAGACAGTTCCCCATGGCTGGGGAGACTTCTGTACTATGCACTTTCTGTACCCTAAGCAAGTTTTTTTTATGAAACAGTGATCAGATTCAATATCCCCATAAATATTCCATTCCAACAGATCATTAAAGATAGCAGGGATTCTGGAGCTAACAGTGTGGAGGGGGGACCTGAAACACCCTTCAGTGGTTGGTAAAGAAGAATTTTCTGACCCCGGAAATGTAATTCCAAGCCTAAGTAAAAAGCTGAAACCCTCACTCTACAGGTAGAAAAGAATTACTTGCAATACCTGAAAGTCTTAAAAACGAAATAATTAGTAGTCAACATGGCACTGCATTTATGGGCAGTATTTAGGTCTTGCTAGAAAACTGGACAAAATACAAAAAATATTCTTTTGGGAAACTTTACGTAAGGACGTAAGAAAATTTGTAGCCAGCTGTCAGTTTTGTCAAGCTCGAAATGGACTACAAAACCCCCATACATCTTATCAAAAGTGATGGGTCCCCTTTTGTCACATTAGGCCTTGATTTGTGTGGATGGTTTCCAAAAACAGAAAGTTGTAGCACATTAATCACTACTGCCATTGACTATGCAACAAAATTTGCAATAGCCAAAGCACAGCCCAATGGATGTGCAGATGAAGTAGCGAAATTTTCAGTGGAAGAAATAATTTGTAAATACCGGTATGTAAGAGAAATTCTTACTGATCTAGGCAGAGTTGTTCTTTCAAAACTTTGGAAAGGTATTTCAAAGTACCAGTGTATATAACAAATTTGACGGCAAATAATATATCCCAACTCACAAACTAAACAAATTACTCTACCCTAGTACTCATGACATATCCAATCCAATCCAATTAATATAAATAATCAAATCAACTAACAGACTTCACTAGTTTAAATAAATTATCACTCAGTGAGAACAACTTCTTAAAATCCTACAGCTACCAGTTCAAATTTATTTTCACCAGTTAACTACTCCTCAGAATAATAATGGAAACACAAAGGTAAGAAAGTATTTATTTTATTTTAAAGATTATATTATATTTTTATAATTATTTCAGAATGAATCAATCTGAATTTCTTAGATTAAGGTCATCTGACAGATGGTCCTTCCGTCAGATAAAAAATTTGCCCACAACAGTCTTACAATTCCTCTATATAATCTTTATTGGACTGGAGGAGAAGATATTATACAAAACAATATCACTATGGACAAAATACCATTATGGATACCGGAATTCGAAGAACAGTATTATGCCACTAAGGTAAGTTCTATTTTTTTTTCCATAAGTAGGTAAATATTAGATAACCAATAAAGCAATAATTTTTAAATAAAATTTCTCAATAGGTTGGAACTCCTTACTATGTACATAAGGAAGGGAATGGAGGTAAATGCAGGCAATTCCCTATGCCTGGGGAAACCTGTGCCCAATGCCACTTCCCATCTCACCCACAAATATTATGCCCATTGGAAAAGCGATCACAGTTATTCGATGAAGCTATAGTGAGACTCAACATAGAGGTCAATATCCCATATCAACAGATTATTGAAGACAGCAGGGACCAAGGACAAACGACCATTGGAGGGAGAGCCGAAACACCACTACAGTGGCTAATAAGGAAACAAAATTCATTTTCCAACGAACATTAAATCAGAATTTAAAAAATTATCAATAATCTATAATATATCAATAAAAATTATATATATCTAGAGTTTTCATGTGTATAATTTATTTATATGAAAATGCAACTCACTCAAATATTTTAACAAGGTCACCTAAAAGCTTCAGTAGAAGAGTATTCACAGCTTTAGTAAAATAATATCAAATCTACAAAAAAATATTTCAAATCTACAAATTTCAGAATTTATAATTCAATTAAAAATTATTCAGATACTTAAAAATCACAATAACGAGAAAATAGCAGCAGTTTTCAATTTACAGTTTCATTCTATTATTATAATTTTTTATAACAAATTAGCAGAATTTATCATATCAGCAAATTTTTATTACACTATTAAAAAAAGAAAGAAAGTAAAATCACTCTAAGTTCAGAATTTTACTATTAAAGAAATTTATTTAGATTTCATAATGTCAGCATTTTTCCTTAAAAATAGTAAATCTTAATTTTATACATCCAGAACAATCCAGAATTTTTCACCTTATTTTTAATATTATTATATTTATCTTAAAAATACCTTTAATACAGTAAAATTATATTTTATTACTGACTGAAAATTATAAGATTTAACCTTCATTATAAATTATAACTCTTAAAAATTTCAATTTTATTTTCTCATTTACTTCATAATTTAATACCTTAAAACAGCGCATATTTGACTGCATAGAGAAATGTAACAAACGTTAGTGGTGGTAGTGACACCTATGGATTCCGTTTTATCGACAAGATCAAAGAAATGCTTTCAACCAAACCAAAGTTCAGTGCTGGTTCTCTGTTAATTGCAATAATAACAGTTTTCAAATGTGATTTCACAGAAGCGTTCAGTGGATCAAAATGAGGGAAGAATACTAAGTGACAGAAAATAAAAATGCAGTTGATACGCATTTCCTACATTCTTTCATCTGCACGAGCGACCTTGTTCCAAATTGAACGAATTGGCTCTAATTCAGATACTGCATGTTTGTTTTTAAAACCCATAATTTATATTTCTTTTTTGGTTTACGGCACATACTTGATAAACATCGAGTAATAAAACCAGGTCAAAGTACTAGAAACTAATACGTTAATTTTGAGATTAGATTGGAGTATCGGATCACTTTCAGAAGATTCTAGTTTGTAATGTAACAGACCTTTTTATCTGTCCTTAGATACATCACATTTCGCAACGGAAGTTGTACTTTTTCAACAATACAATAGGGAACATCCCGTGGATTATGCTTCAAGAACTTCTATACACTCACAGCTAAACTCTAGCACAAAAGAATGCTTTGCTGTCATTTTTGGAATTAAAACTTTCATATGCTTTTTGTATGGTCGTTATTTCACCCTTAACACAGACTTTGCTCCTACGAGATAGCTAGCGAGAAGCAAAGACCCGAACAATAAATTACAGAGATTTGTAGTCTGATGATACAGCGATGTGATTTTGATATTATTCATAGGGCAGCTAAACTTTATGAAAACACTTATGTACATTCCAGAATACGAATTCAAAGTGCTGATAATGTCGAAGATGCTGAATATAAGCCTATATTCAATTAGAGAATTTACAATCCGAACGACTAAAATATTCTTTCGCTCTCCTATGAGATATGAAGTAGAAACAGGAAAAGAAAAATACTTTATACCGGTAATCAAAATCATTATATAAAGTTCACAAGGAAGCAAATAGATCAAGTAGTTCACTTAGAATAGTAATACCTTTGTCTTTAAAATATTATGAAATGAGACTATGTCACAACAATATATTTTCTGGACATTTTGGCTATATCAGAACACTTTAAAGACTCAGTAGTACATACTATTGAGTAAATCAAGCACGAGATGTTCTTTTATTTTGTAGTAGATGTAATTCTTGCCAAAAAACTAAAACATCACCCCATTGGAAGGTGAGGCATTTACAAAACTCCCCACCAATAACTGAACCATTTAGCCTAGTATCGATAGACATCCTGAGTGGTTTCACAACCACTTACAACGGAAATAAGTACATTTCAGTCTTATGAACTATTCAAAAAATCAGAACACTAGCTCGAGCTTCAGTAAATAATATAATATCTAGGTTTGGTTGTCCTTATTCCCTTTCGACTTATCGAGCCAAGAAATGTATGTCCACCACGATGAAAAACGTGTGCAACATTTTAGGAATAAAAAATCCAAACGAAACCGTATCATCTGGATTCGAATAGTTTAGTCGAGACATACAATCAATCTTCAGTAGGGTTGCTAAACCATTTTGCTGTCAACTCACAAAGAAACTGGGATGACTAAATTCCTTTAATTTTAACGTCATATTACAGAGCGATGCAGGAATCAACAGACGGAAGACATTCCATTTTTTGTAAATCACGAATGTACAAATCAGTTTGTATATTGACTTATACGTGCTTTTAATTTATTGGATTTGTTTTTAAATTTTGCACACCTGATGATGTACTGTGTACGAAACCGGTTGTGGGTT
>JAQFYR010000202.1:0-14837 GCA_034694985.1 Campodea silvestrii
AATTTTCTCTTCCACCAAAAGTAGAGGAGTTTTTTAAGTTGTTTTGTTATTATATATGGTTTCCGAGGGGTCGGGAAATACGTTTTCCCTTGAAAGTTGAAACTGAGTTATTTTAAGATAGTCAACAGCGATATATACACAAACCCGACTTTATGTTAAAGGTTACAAACCCCAAAATGATCAATGTTCTGGCGAAGTTTAAAACCGATTTAAAAATTAAGTTATTGTTAATTGTGTTCTGTAGTTTTCCGAGATTTTGGGTCTTACACAACGGCATCGTAATCCGTAATGAAATTAGGTGAAGGTGAGTTACCTCATTGCAAAAATGTTCGATTGACGTCATTGTCAGGGCAAATGTAAAAAAATCTGGTCATTAAAAACAAGTGTACACTGTGACTCTTCCCAACTCTTCGCAGTCACATCATTGCATGCGTATGTGTATTTGTAGCGTTTTTAAGCGGGATTCACTCACATGTATAAGGTATATATAACAATAAATCGCGTTAAGCTAGATTCACAGTTTCACACTTATTAACGCTATAAATACAACAAGTAATGATGTGACTGCGCAGATTCTCTGTGTACACTTGTTTTTAATAACTAGATGTTTTGACACGTGCCCTCAAAATGACATTATTTTTGTCATATTTTTGTAAGTGTCTGTTTCCACTTGATGAAATTAGGTTGCAAATTGGCCGAAAAAGCAAACGATGGACTTTTGGATGGTTCAAAAGTGGTATTCCGAGGGATGAATTTCAGAGTTGAATATTTCCTATAAACATATGAAAATATTCAACTCTCGAACTGGTCACCCTGAATTCTACATTTCAATCGTCTAAAGATTCGTCGTCTGCATTTTCACCCACTTTTCACCTTAAATTAATCTAATGGAAACAGGTACTAATGGGGCAACTCATTTTAATTAAATCTAGATTATCAAGTTAAGGTGCCGTTGCTATTGGTATTCCCATCAAAGACAGTGCACAGTCTTTGTTCCCATCATGAGAAAGTAAAGTCGTCTCTAATAAGAAAATATTTTGCATTTACCTGGTTGTACCCTAACCGCATTTTTAGTCACAACGTAAACTAAAGAATATAGCTCCAGTAATAATTCTGCAAAAGTCCATAAGCACGTGAATATAATTCACGTAACTGAACACATAAGTTCACGTAACTTCAGTGACCAGTTACGTAACTGAATTACGTAACGTGGATATACTTTCACGTATGTTCACTTAATTTCAGCACGTAACTAGTTATGTAACTGAATCATGTGAATCACTAAATAACTTCAATATCACTAAATCCCAGGTATTTGAAACCCCGATACCCAACCCCTCGATTCGTGTATATTTGTTCTGTTGTTCTGTATATATCTACCATATGATGTTGGGAACAGCCTCAGGGCTGATATATTTTTTCTTGAGATATGTACAGCCTCCCTATTAAAGAAAAGTTAAGGCGTTCCCTAAAGCTTCTGTTTTTTCTACTGTTTTCATTTTATATATTTTTTTCTCATAAGACTAGAAGCTGTGCGTTTGTCCAGACAAAAGGTTAATTTCCTTGATGAGCATAATTTTAACAAAAGGTTTCGTATAATGATGAGAAAAAAAGTAGATTTCTGGATTCTTTGTACAAACATAAGTGTTTATGAAATGCATCAAATTTGGAGTCCGAGTAACCATAGTTTTGGGTGACAAAGCACGGTTTTATAACCGTGGTTTAGAAATTATGTATTTTTGGAAATAAACGTTGAATACAATATCCTGACATCCTTCTAACATAACCCCACACCACCTTTATCCATTATTCCTCACAATTAGAAATTTAATACAAAAAGTGGAATTACATTTCTTTTTTTACTTTATTACATTGTACATAAGAACACATAATTATTATGTTATGTTTGTTATTTTGATATTCATAGCTTGTATATTTTGATTATTATGTATTCAAAATTGTAAGCAACATTATCGTTTTGGGTATTCTACCTGTACCAACGAAATAAATACAAATACAATACAATACTATGGAGAAGCCAGATTTTCTTCGTCTTAAAGTATACATATAATAAAACATTTTTTTCTTTGTCTTAAATTGTTGTTTAATTAATCTTATTAATGTAATAATGCCTGTTAATAACAAACCATAGTTTGCTACAGTATAAGCATTGGGATTAATTTGGGTGTTGTTATTCTGTATTCGAAAGTTATCTTTAAGATTCTACCCACTCTAGCTCTAGAAATGTTAATAATTGTACATTTTAAGCAACTCAAATTATGATACAACGGCGCATTGAATAGGGGATGGCCGAACTGCCATCAGCGAAGTTAATTTTATGCTCTGGATACATCCTTTTTATTGTCGTTTGGAAGTTCTCGTTTGTATGACACATAATTGATCAACAGCAGTACGAATATCACCTTGCGAATTTTCAAAAGTTATTGTGTTGCATCGAAGTAGTGTCTTAACATCAGTATTATATTTCTGAAAGAAATTAATCGTCCAAATACTATCAATGTAAATTCTAACACAATTATTTCTGATGAAATTTCGCCAGGTCGTCAGCGCAAGTTCTATACTTTTGAATTCCTTTATGCTGGAATCAAGTCCAGTAATTTCAAAAGTCGTTGCTAAATAGTAGTGACAATCAAGGAAATCTGTTTGAATATTAAAAATACAAAATGCACCTGTAAATCTGTCATTGGCATGCGTAACTATAATTACTTCTTTTGGGGGCGCAACTGATTTAACACACTCGGCCATTTCAGAAGTGTATGCTACGGCTAGATGTTTCCATGTAGGGTTCTGCTCCTGCTGAGAACTGATTTCTGTGGTAATATCGTTGCTTGTGTCTGTGGGAGTTACCTGCCAATATAATTAATATTCTTGATTGTGTTCCTATTTTACTATATTCGAAGTATGATGTTACATGCTGGCAATCAACTTAATTATGAGTTTCACTTTAAAAGTTAACAAATTATTAATTCAAACCATGAGGTTCTCACTGATATAATGGAACCTGAACAGATATAAATGAGAATTCCACCCGAGGTTATGGTTCCTTTTTTTACAAAAACCTCGACCAATCTGAAATATTAATTTTGAATAAACAGTCAATCAGCTTCTTATTAATGGGGTGATAATACCATACTGTGTATTACCGGTAACCGAATATGTGGTTTGGAAACAGAATGAGGCAGATCAGCTTACAAAAATTTCTAAAAATGGGTTCTCACCGGAATTTTACAGTCTCCGTAGATTTGCACTGTTTATGCAAAATTTTCGAAAATTTTACTTTTAGGCACGGTTGTTGGTATAATATTGCCTCTAATGCCTCTGCATTCAAATAAAAAGGATTTACAATAACAAACTCAACGCCTACCCCAAGACAAACGATTAAATTTTCTTCACTAAAATCCATTTAATCTTATTCAAATGACATAAAGAAGCTTAAACTTTAAATATGACTTCTGATACTCCATGTCGATTCACAGTGCTGATTAATAATCAAGGCCTTTAATGAAAGACCCAATTGTCTTAAAAAATGTTGAGGATAAAACGTAGTCAGAACAGCGTATATAAAAGTAAAACTGTACATAAATAACGTTTTCTATATTAGAAGAGATCAATGAAAACTGTAACGGTCCTATGAGAACATATTTTTAAAATTGGTTTTACTCTTCAAATTCAAATTCTTTATTTCCTTCGATGAAGTACAGTGTTTCATCATATGGAGACTTACAATTCAATATGATAAACATAAAATGCAGATTAACACTAGCAAAAGAGGTAATTAATTATTGAGTCTCTACTAATATTTTCTTAAAACATAAAAAATGATGGTAATTGATATCAAGATTTAGAACATCGGAATTTGTTTCATGAGGAAATTTTAAGTTAAAAAGTGCCATTGCTCGGTTGATTAAGTCGCGATTTTTCAAATTTGATTTAAAAAGTGTCGTATTAAAAGTTTCAACCGTTCTAGTTAGAATTTACTTTAAAATTAACATTTTCAAGTAATGATGAATCCACGCGGTCTTATTAACGACATTGCACAATACTTTAGTGAGCTGGGTCTCCCACAATTGGCGAAATGATGGCAAGTGGAGATTTTTGAGCAATATGTTATAGTCGAATCTATGGAATTCCACCCCTATTTTCACGCAAATATATTTTCTACATTATTTTTGAACTGATTCCAAGAGGTCCTCACCTCAGACAGTGAGAGGATACTAAATTGGAAGAACATATAAGAAGGCAGACCTCACATTTGTAATATACAGGGTACGAAGGGTATCGATATGTTGAATATTTCGGGTAGATCGTTTAAGCAAACCTAGGCGTTTCATTCCTTTGTTTCCTGTCGCAGATAAGTGAGTATCAAATCTGAAATTTGAGGTAAATATAATACCTAAATCTTCATGTTCTTCAGTCCTGTTTATAATCCTATTTCCACATGATTGTGTAATTAAAATGATCTATTTTGCGCTTGCTACTGTAGGATACTACATAGCATTTTTCTAGATTTAATTTAAGGTAGTTTGTTAACTTGTGACCAGCGAAATAACGTGTGGAGATCCGATTGCAATGCTTTTTGGTCATTTTGACTCTTGATAACTACATATATTTTCAGGTCGTCGGCGGAAAACAGGGCTTTCGAGTTTATAAGTGCATTGTCAGCTACATAGATATTGAAAATTGTGGGTCCAAAAACAGAGCCTTGAGCTACTCCTGATTTAGCACTGATTTTGTTGGAATATCTGTCACTGTACCTTACTATTTCGGTTCTACTTTCTAAGTATGACTTAAACAAGTCCAAAAGAGGTCCAACTATTCCGTAAAGTTCCAATTTCGGTAGTACGAGGGTGGTCTGATAAGTCAGTGACTTTACCAAGCGGTGGACACCAAATCGAATTCTAATTAGATTTCTGTTATTTACCATCTGTTTGAAGTGTGAACATAAAATTTCAAGCTGCTTCGTCAATTAGGAAATTTTTTACAGCGTTTGGAAAAACGTGAATTCCGTGTGGTTATAAAACATTAATTTTTTTGCGAAGAAAAGCTTTAAAACGGATAATGGAATCTCCGCTCCTTCATTTTGAATGGTTCACAAATGGTTGAGTGGATTACGTAGTGGTCGTACAAGCACAAATGACGAAGAGCGTCCGGGACGCCCGATTGAGGTAGCAACTGAAGAAATGGTCAATAAAATCCATGATACGGTGTTGGAAGATCGCGAGTAAATATACGTTAGATATCCAGCATAATAAGCATCTCAAACAAATGGGTTTCCCATATCCTGCATGAACATTTAGGCGTGAGAAAGTTGTCAGCAAGATGGTTGCCGCGATTACTCACAATTGATCAAAAAACGGCCAGTGCAACCATTTCAAAGCTGTGTCTGGGGATCCACAAGAGCAATCCAAGCAAATTTTTTCAGCTATAAGTGACTGTCGACGAAACATGGATCCACCATTGTACACCAGAAATGAAACTTTATTCTAAACAAGGAATTTCTGCTGATGAACTTGCTCCAAAGACGGCAAAAACTGTTCAGTCGGTAAGACAGTACATGGTCTCAGTTTTCTGTAATTAATGTGAGATTGTATTTATCGACTTCTGGAAAAAGTGTAAAAAGTATCACAGCTGAGTATTATGTTTCGCTATTGGATCGACTTCGCACAGAATTGATGGGAAAACACGCCCCATCTGACAAAGATGAAATTTCTTTCACCACGACATTACACCAGTTCACTCGTCTGATATTGTTATGCCAAATATTGTCTAATTGAACAATGAACTGCTCATTCATCCGTCTTATTTTCCAGATTTGGCCACTTCCGACATCTTACCGTTTCCGAACATGAAAAACCGGGCTCGTTGAAGAAGATTTGCATCGAACAAGGATGTCATAGTCGAAATAAACGCTCATATCGTAGTGTTTTAGAAATCGTCATTCTTCGAAGTCTTAAATAAGTGGAAAAACTGCTGGGAAAACTCTGTCGAGCTAAAAGAAGACTATGTTTAAAAATAAATCGAAATTTTGTTAAAAAAAATATATTCCTTCACTTCAAAGTCACTTACTTATCAGACCACCCTCGTATACTGTACGATGATCAACTTTGTTAAACGCTTTTGCAAAATCAGTATATATTACATCTACTTCGTTCCCTTTTTCAAGTGCATGTGAGATATCTCTGCACAAAACTTACCTGCCTCATTCTGTTTCCAAACCGTAAATTCGCTACCGGTAATACGGTTTGATCATCAATTTTTTTTAAAAAAACAAATTTAATAATCACAATGAATTCAGTGTAAAATTTAAACCATTCACTGATATTATTACAAAAAAGCTCGAGAACTTTAAGACGGAAACAAAGAACAATTACAAAAGGAAGTTAAAAATCGCAAAGTAACTTCCGTAGCTTTAACTGTAGAAGAATGAAAATCTTGCAATGATTGTAATGAAAAACCTCAATAAATGCATTGTTTTCAGACTAAGGTCACTGGATATTTTAAAACGTGAAATTGTCTCATCGAATACCCCGCGAGAAATGAGTGCATCCTTTGATTCGCTCATGTTGAAAACTCCAGATATGATCTAACAATTGCACCCGTGGGCCCCTCACGGCCCACTAGTGCAATTGCTAGATCATACCTCTCGTTTTCAACAAGAGCAATTCATGGGATATAATCATTTCTCTTTTGGTATTATCATTATATGAATGTTCACGACGTTTACATAATTATGCTGGTTGGCACTACAGAAATTGGTATAGCGTACGTGTAAAAATGAAATCCGATCCTATTCTTTAAAGCAATTAATTTGAATACATCTGTACCTCGACATCGTGCAGGAAATTTCACTTACCGTATATGTACAGAAAAAATTAATAATTCAGTATGTACACGTACCTGTTGATATTTGAAATATTTCATACAATCTCAAAATAGCAACTAAGTATTCTATCAGCCTGTACAATATTAGATGCCCTTGATATGTACGCAATCATTATCTGAAGGGAAAAAATTGAGTGCCCATGGCTATATTCAAGGGCATAGTAGGGCGTCATAGTTAACTATAGTTCACACTTCGTATAGTTACGTGGTGAGAAGGAGTCCTGAAGAAGACTTAGCAGCGTAGTCGACCACGGTTTCGTAGTATCTAACGGACTGACTTTTGTACTTAAATTAAATAAGCAAAGAGAAATCTGTAAACTACGTAACGATTAATATAATTTTATCAAGAGAAAATTTCAAAATTGGCAGTACGAAATTTGGAATAAATAAATTGTCAATTATTATTTCAATACTTTCGGTACCGTATCATAATATCTTGTAAATCCAGCTTACTTGATAATATTTCACAGTACAAGACTACAAGGGGGAGAAAACAAATCAGGATTAAATCCACCATTCGTGTCCATTGTAATGTAGTAGCTGTGCTGGTAGTACTCGAACTCGCACAACGGTTGTTCACGAAGGTTCAAGAACTGTTCGAGAGCTCGAAGTAATGATTTCTCGTACGAGAACTCGCATCGGGTGAACCCCGTATGAAACAAAAAAGGACCTGCTACAAAACCAAGTTATAGGATACAGTACAGCACGAGTTAACGTACTGAAACCCCAGAACATAATTTCACCCCTATGGAAAAAAATAAAAAGAAGAGGGGAAGAAAGTAAGAATTTGTTTAAAAAAATAGCAATAAACCTGCGTATTTTGCATTAGAAATCATAAAAAGTTTCGCTCGGAAAAAAGTTTGTATATTGTTTCGGAAATTTTCTGGGCAAAACACCCTCCGAATAAAAATTGTATGTGGGACTTGATTTAGCATCAACGAAATGCTGTTTCCTCAGAGACAGAGTATCATTAACTTAAATCTAAATTAAACTTCAGTACCTCATTACCAAAAAATGTGTTGTGGTAAAACAATTTGTATTGCACATTGACCGACATTGACACTCTAAACTTACAATTACGAATTTCACAATGATATCACCATACTTTTTCCCAATCTTCTCCTTGAATTTTTCGATCCTGCCACGGGACAAGTGATCTGCTGCTTTCATAAGGAGTTCATCAGTTATTGACACTCGCAAGATGTGTAATTTACGGCACTCATATCTGGATTTGTACTTATTATATTTCGCCATAATACGATCAAACACGGCAACGTTGTCCATGTAAACAGTTTGATTGCTGTGTCTCAGGTGATCTCGGAACAAATCTAAAGCGAAATCAACGTTCTCGTGTTCAAATTTTGTGGAATCATTTATACCGTCGTCATGTGGACGTGGTACTTCCGCATAATAGCAACAATCCAGTGTAAATTCCGATTTGTTACAGATGCAAAGGCCGCCAAAGAACTTGTTAGTTGCATCTGCAGCAACAACCACTTCTTCGGGTTTCATTATAGAGCGTCTTCTTAGCAGGAACCATACACAAATAACGAGAATTATTATTGGAAGCGTTTTGTTTATTAGATAATATATATCCATTGTTGGTTTGTCAATCCCTGTTATCTCCACATTAATAGAAAATCTGGAATGAAAGTTAATGGTTCATATTTAATTTGGTGGAAATTTTAATATGCATAATGCATTTGGATAAAAAAAAACATTTATTTAAGTTACATACGATATCAGGGGAGTTCAATAAAGTTTCGAAATGGCCATATTGAAGAAAAAAACAGTAAACAAGTTTATGTTTTTTAACACACTGTATTTCCATAACTTGATCACTATAAGCACGTATATTAGATGTTCATTAAATTTCGTCTATTGTATCAATATCGAGAACATATTCAAGTCCCCTCCTATATCATAACATAGAAACATCATTCATATTATATTGTTTTCTGAGAAATCTTTAATTTCGAATAATAAATACACGATTAATCTTTATTGACAACTAAACACGCCAATTACACATTTGTGCTTCAAGAAAGGGATAATGCTTAGAGGCTGCTCCATGCACACAGCCCTTCGGGGTATTTTATTCCTGCCGTTGTCTGTGAGCATTGTGCAATTTTCAATTTTCCAAGGAATTCCAATCCTTCCTTTCTTAATTTCACCGGTCGTAGATTGGCTTTCATGAAAGTATATAATAATGAATATTTAATATGTAATGCAAGATAGTACAGAGTGCAGTAAATTATGAAATAACAAAAACGCCTTCTCTGTATTATTGCTGTCTTACCGCTTTCACCCTCGGGGTATTGTCAGAAACAAATTAAATAAAAACAAATTCATGATGACGTAAACTGTACTGTAATGAAATCAAATGGTGAAATATCACATTTTTAGATTTTTTTTACAGGTTAGTTTATAATATATTATCATGGTGATTTTATATTGTTATTTAATTTCTTTGTGATGATGCCCTGAGAGCGAAACCGGTAAAACAGCAGTAAAAGTTATATACAGCAGAAAAGCCGTTTTTGTTATTTCATTATATATCAATATGAAATGTAAACTTTCTCATTCAAAGTTTCTCTAAGAACCCCACGAAAACTGAACCTCAGAAAGACGACAAAATTCCTGTGTTTACCACACTCTCTAGCTTTTGTGGTACTTGGATTTACGTTGGAGTATCGAAATCATCCGACGCACACTTTGTAACTTTTCAGTTTGCATCAATGAATTTGTTTTCAATAACTAATTGCGACCATTAAGCTACATTGGAATTCCAAAGGCAGCCCGTAAACCTTTTTGAATTGGATGCTACCTGACACATTTAGACCACGTGTATTTTACAGTAACTACAACATGATAATTATTGAATTTTCTTAATGAATTCTTATATAAAAAAAGTCATTTGGTCAATGCAAACGTTCTTCAATCCATGCATGGGCGTAGCGACCTTCGTATATGGGTCCTGGCGCGAACTTTTCAAACCGGGCCCCCTATATATACATCGTAGTTATGGTTATATAAAAATACTAGGTCAACAGTTAAGTCAAAGAGGCAGGAAGTTGACAAAAAATCCTGTATGAAAAGTAATTTTAATTTTTAAAGTAAACAAAAAAGTATTTTTTTTTTACACTTTTTAATTTTTTCTACCAGTAAAAAAATGGTAGAAAATGAGGCCCTTAAACTTTTTTTAAGAAAAAAGAAATGTGATCTATAGGTGAATTTTAACATCTCATGGGGTCCCGAATAAAATTAGAGGGCCCCTCTGCGCCCCTGGAAAATACGCTCCGTCTTAATACGATACTGCAGTGACGCTTACTTTGATGCATTAAAGTTTTATATTAATAGTTTAAATGTTTAATGCAGTTATTATTAAGAAATAGAAAAATCGCCCTTTTCTTCTTTTTTTCTCTTTCCTTTTTTTCTTTCTTTTTCTTCTTTTTTTATTTATTTTTCTAACAGCCCTAAGAGTCATGGGCCCTGGCACGGTTGCGCCACTCGCGCCATTGCCGCTACGCCCCTGAATTCATGTGTACTACAAATCTACAATGTACGGTATCGGCGGTGCAATATTTAAAAAAAATGATCTGATGGGTATCTGGGTATGTCCGTATGTGAAGCCATTGAGAGAAAGTGACAGAACACTGAAACAATTACAAAATAAACTGAATGAGACGTACATCATATTTATTGTTCTCTTCATATATTATCATAAATTTGAGTTTTCATCATCTGCCAAAAATATTTTTATGAGATCAGAAAGCAAATAAGATAAACGAAGAACGTGATAGATATATATTTCCATAATATTATTAAAAACTAGACTGCTCATTGTTCACGATGACTGATTATATACAACGTTGTATACTGACAGCTTGAGCTGCAGCAGCACTTTTTTCTGAAACACCGAAACAAAGCAGATACGTTTGTTAATCTTATTGCTACAATGCTACGACAATGTAAAATTACTAGTACAGTCAGAGAGCGCAGCCCTCAGCACATGAAATAAATATAATTATCTATTGATTACAAAAGCGATAACCGGCCCTAAACCATTATCCAGATTTCGATAACATTATTTTAGAGGTTGTCTAAAGTTAAACATTTATTATAAACTTACGGTCTTTTCATAAAATTTTAAGTTCCTTTTATTATTCGTAATAATAATCACATCAATTCACTTACGGAAGAGAAAATAGCAACTATACTGTTGAAAGAATTTTGGTTTAAATCGTGGTCTTGTTTCTGTACAAAATTTCGTAAGTTATTGATAACACGGCACCTAAAACAATGTTCCTAGTGTATATCGCTGAATTTTTTTTAAACTAACATAAATATGTCATATGTAAATATTGTACTGAATATTAGTGGAAGGTAGGATCAACCAGACTTGTGTTTTACCACCCTTTAGCCCCTCAGGGGACTACTGTCACCTATTGTATGAATGGAATATGGTTATGAGTAAGATCGACATACGACCGCGGTTTCGTTCCATCAGGACCCATCAGCTATGCTTGCAGAGCTGTCTCATCACCCGTAATACTGGGCTTCAGAGTACAGGGTTTTAACCACTACACCTCGCTGATCAGACAAACATCAACAACTGGAAGGTGGTATTTAGACAGTGATGGAACGGGTAGCGAATTTTTGACCCGGTGACCCGGAACCCATTTGACCCGGTGGCCTGAACTGACTCTGCTTGGTTTTGGAGACCAAAAATAACAGTTTCACCAGCAATAGGTGCTGGTTGTTGAATTTCTGTAATGATAATAACACCAAAAAATTGCAAAGAAATTGGTTTGAAAACAAGCAGGAGAGCACACAGAAAGCATATGCACTCCCTTTGGTGCCGTCACTCCCCCTTGCCGAACTGAAGAAAGTAAAGAATGGAGAAAAGAAACATAATATGAAAAGAAAGTTTAAAAAACTCATAAAAAAAACCTGTAAAAATATCGTAATTTCGACTAAACGAACTTTCCGGGTCCGCAAAACGGGTCACACGGACTGACCCGGCGACCCGGGGAAATTTGACCCGAAAGCGACCCGATGACCTAGTTCCATCACTGATTTTTACAGTAGAGAGTCGAATGGATGACAAGGAAAGGAGAAATACGGGAAATTTTAAATTCTTAATATTCAGTATCAATATTAATTCTGAGCAAATCCCGCTTATCATAAATTTGTTCATCTGCAAAATTACATCATTACTAATATCGGAAACCGAATTTAAAAGCATAATTTACCTTTAGTTTTAAGAAATCATTAATATCGCACTTAATAGTACACAATATAACTTTTACTTTCAGCATAAACAGTTATAATATTCCAGATGAATATCCAACTCCATATTGACTTCCCTATATCTTATCATCGTTTCTTTTAAGTACTCAAGATACTACTAAAATACATGTACATACCTTTGACGTGTTCTTGAGATATGACATATTTATTAGAGAAAGTAAGCTTATCGGCCGTTAATCTGCAAAACTATATGTAAAGTTGTTGTCAAATAAAAAGTCATTATTATTGCAGAACATGTCATTGTAACATAGAATCAATTATCTCTGTTGTACTGTCAGTAATGGGCATGTGCGTTCACAGAAGTGAATGCAATGAGGCGCAAAACCCGTGCGGCAGGCGTGCATCAGCGAGGCACCAGCCATATTATTTTGTCCTAGTTACGAATCTGTAAGGGACTCCCCTTAATTTTTTTTATCATAAGATATATAGCATTATCTAAAACAAGCAATAGTATATAGGGATGATAAGCATTCGTGCGCCTGACACACAATTCGGATCACAATCTCATGGATTTTTTTTATATTGTGTAAACATATCAATGCGCAGTTTTAGACCGTTGGTATATTAAAATTTAATATAATATTTATTCGGAGATAGTTCGTATTAATGGTTCAGCATTATAAGAGTTACTATGCAGTTGTCTTTATTTCAACTTGAAATAAAAAAGAAATTAGAGTAAAAACTTTCTTTTTCTTTTCTAAGTTATCGATTATTTTGAAATTCACTTGTATATACTGTGGTACATGTACATAAAAGTAAATATAATACTAAAATAAAGTACTGATAACAAACTAGTCAACACAGTCATTCAAAATCATTTAGATTAAAAATAAATATACGAAATTAAACCACGAAGAAAGGCTGCACTTCACTTAATGGCTATCGTTCAGAATTCAGATTATCCGCTGTTCGACTACTGTCTCACTTGAATACTTAAATTTAAGAAATTCACTTTGAAACCCGGATATTTATCTCAGATATTCCTCTTAACATCTTTGACATTATCACGGGACAAATAATCGACTGCTACCATGAGAAGATCTTCAGTTTTAGAAGTATGTCTAAACTTTAACTCATGACACTTGTAACTGGATTTGTAACCGTCAACATCTTTCAAAACACGAATTAACGCTGCACTGCTGTTGGTGTGAACAATTACAATGCTGTTACACAGATGATCTTGAAATACATCCAATGCGCCAATAATATTTCGATATTCAAATGTTGTGGAATCACTCCCGTATTTATGTGATACTCCTGCGTAAAAGAAACAATCCAACGTTGTCCCCTGTTTCTTGTAGATGCAAAATCCCCCAAGATATTTGGCTGTGGCGTCTATACAGCGATGACAATTTCCTTTGGAGTGCTTGACGATGTAACAGTTTTCACGGCGGCTTATGTTAGTCCCGCGGCTGCTGCAACACCTGCAAGTCCAACAGCGGCTGTAGTAACGTTTTCCCAGGTAAGAATGGGCTTTTGTTGCTGTTGAGGTTTACGACGATTGTCATCGTGTGCGTTGTTCTCGTCATCAGCTGGAGGCCTGCTTTGTTCACTGCCCATGGTACTTTCTATTGAAATCTGTAAATAAGAAGAGGTAAATATAAGTCATTATTGCTAACAGCTTCCAGAAGCCAGGCGTGTTCATATTAATTGTAGTGAGTACGGAAAAAGAACATCATATTATGAGAAATTATGCAATATATTTCACTGTAACACATACAGCATGATCACTTTCTGGTTTGCAAAAACAAAGAAATAACAACGACAACAATAAACATATAAAAAGAATAAGAACACGTGAATCAAATAAATGTATAAGGTCTTGATAAATTCTGTCCATATAGGGTGTAGTTTAGATGCCGATTTATCACTCATTGGAAATGTTCCACATTTGGTAATATCAGGAGTCATGACTCCTGGTAATACACATTTCTTCTAATAAGTTTCTTTTCCTCCAATTGATTACAACTTTAAAGGCATCGATCAAACCATTTCTGGGTTCAGAACTACGCCAATCCACGTGATCAAAAAGGCGGATTCATTCTCAATGCCCATTTTCAAGATCAATAAGCATATTTCATTAACGAATGTACATGATTGGAGATAAACTTAAAACAATTTCGTGGATGTGAAAGCATGTCGAAATCGGTTAAAAAATTAGTGTTTGCAACTCAGGACCAAACGATTTGATATAAGCCACATCTTTTGAGCCCAATTTTTGGTTCGGTTAATACATCACTTTAATTATTCTTGCATTTTCCCAATCCAAGAAATGGTTACACTTCCATTAATGTTTAGCTGCAGTAGATTTTCTCTGCATGGCCATTGTGTAGGTAAGATTTGTGCTCATTCATACGATCTGATAATGGGCGTTTTGTTTGTCCGATGTATCTCTTGTTGCAACCTTTACACAGGTATTACATCTTTTATACTACGGCACCGTTATTGCCAGTAAAGGGCTTACAGGTTGACCCATTATGTCGACGATATTCAAAACGTGAAAAACTTGAAACATTATAACTTGAATAACTTGACAGATTACAGAGCGAATTAAATAGGTTAAAACAATACAATATTCTGCCTTCTCTGTATATATGGTGCTTTATTCGGGTGACTAGTTT
>JAQFYR010000203.1:0-14834 GCA_034694985.1 Campodea silvestrii
ATACGACAGTGATGACGTCATCACGACACGCCCAGTTTCATCGCGTGAAACAAAAGAATGGAAATCTGCAGGAGAAATTAGTGAATTAGTTAGGGTTTGTTTGTTATAGAGTTGTTTAGAGGCCCATACTGCGCAAGAGTCAGGAAGGATCCGCCTCTCCAATCTGAGGACAGCAGCAGACGAGATATTGGAAGAAATTCGGAAAAAGAAGAAATGGAATTATGGTGAACTAAAATTGGATTTTTGTGATGTCATGTTTACTGAATTCGAGATTCCAATAGAATTAATTTTAACGAGACGAGATCAGTCTCGCGTCCTTTTCACTTTTCTTTTCGAGAGAGTACATAGTCACGAGACCGATGAGACTCGTTAGATTTCCGTGGAAACGAACCCATCAATTTATATTGTTCTCCTGGATGAATCCCGAGACGAGACAGAAATTTGCTGTATATCATTACCGAGACTTTATTACAAAACGCGATCAAGATTATATTCTGTTCGCCGGCGTCGACAATCAAATCTTTTACGTTAAAATCCTCATAGTTTCCAAAGTTGTGAATTTTGCCCCAATACGTGTATTTCTGCAACTTTTTAGTATTGTTACCGATTTTTCTGTCACTTAAAAATCTGTAACGACAAGTCGAAACAAGACCGAGACAGTGTAGTATAAACTGGACCGAGCCCAAACCCGCCTCACCTCATCTCCACCCTTAATTATTATTTAACCAAAATCGTTCTACAACAATTTCTTCTACTCCTCGTGAAATTCGACCAATTTAAAACCTCTGTACAATTGTCCTTGCTCTATACGTTCTTTACACCTTCGTAACCTGTCCATTCGAAGGTGTTCTTTTTCTTCTAACGGGGTGTGAGGGGGGGGGAGAGACATATAGACCCCTTCAACCCCCCTTTTCACAACATCTTATGACATCATTATAGGATCATTGTACGTTGGCGCCAAGCTGTCTCATAACACCACTACTGGGCCCTCAACTGACCTTAAAGACACCCACGGTATATCATTGTTCGAAGAAACATTCAAATCGGCGTTCCAAAATTCCAATTTAATTTAACACCCCATTGGAATTTTAACATTCTATTGATGAATTATTCATTTTGACGAAATTAAATCCATAAAAATATCTTTCTTAGTGGAAAAGGGGAGGGGAGGGGGAGAAACCTGTTTTTAAAATAAATGTTTTATCCTCCACATTGGAAATACCATCCTTGGTATAAAAAATGGTCGTTTTCATCCTATTCTTCCGAATCCATCGCGAAATTAAAACCCTCTCTGAGTTAGGGGAGGGGTGCCGAGCGAAAAAGTGGGCATGGATTTTCCCTGAATCCTGATAGGAGGAAATTCTTCTCTTCACTTTTGGGGAGTTTCACAAACGTGGTGCCATCTCTCCAAAGCGGTTGGAATTTCGAGAGAAACGAAAGATTTTCAACGTAACAGTCGGCAGCGGACGAACGAACTGAGAGCTTGAAAAGGAGGGAAACTACGAAATTTTTTTGGGATAAAAAGGGGATTTTTTTAAGAAAAGTGTGTTTCGTGATTTTTTCGATTTTTTTTCTGGAAAGGATTTTTGGAAGTTTTTCGAATTATTTTTTGTTTATTGGTGTTTACATGCAAGTGTGTGTTTGGTTATCGACATTGCTGTCTACAAGTAAGTAGTGTTTGTTTATTGTTGTTATTATATCGAATGTTTGCACATGGGTTGATGACCCGATGACAGAAAATCGAACGTTTCATCAACATTTCGATATGAAACGTTCTTTTTAATCGTTTTTGCTGTTTTTATACTTATCGCAATCACTTTTTCCAATCAGTAATTTCAATTTCATTTAATCTACCGGGAAAAAATGGAATAATAATTCCGATAATCACCACAACTTCGGAAAATAACTCACATGTCATAAATACTGCAAATAACAATAATTTCGTAAACCTAAGAAACAATGTTAGAAAAATTCACTTAGGAATATTTCGTAATTATAAAAAATCCGGCATCAAATGAAACCGAAAATAAAAATTCCACAATTATTATGAAACCTGATAATCAGTTATTAACCACATCGCGGAGTGACCGACATCGCGGTTTTCGGACACCGGGACTTATCATTTGTACATCTGCATAATCGCGAGCTTCTGTGCGCCCGCTCCGTACGCATTTTATCTCTAAACCCGTGTTCTTATCTGCGTTTCTTATTTTTAATATTTTTCTGTATCAATATTGCTAAAAACTTAAATTTGCACTGATATAAAGTTGACCAGTTGAAAATATAAATATCCATAGATATGAATTTATCAATAGAAACTTATCAGTACTCGCAAATATTAGATTTTTAACGTGTTTAGAACTTTTCTAACTATCGCAATTTTTTTCGTGATGACAACGATTATGTGTAGTGCGAATTTTTGCAAGAAGGAAAAATATTGACAAAAAAAGTAAGCATTTTCTTTTTTCCATGTTCTAAACCATTTTTTGTCTCTTTTTAAATCATCACTCTGACATATAGAACGTTTTATATTTTCAAAGAAAATAAAAAAAAGGCCATAATGGTAAAGTAAACATTAAAGTTTATTGAACTTCCAGTAAGTGCAATGAAAAATACATTAACTCGGATAGAACAGAAATTAAAAAAAAGGTCACCAGACACTAAAATTATAATGAAAAAATATTCTAGGCTTTCAATAAACTAACAACACTTGTTTATACTTCCTTTTGTAAATAAATGTCCTCTCGACAAATCATGCGGGAACTGCTTAACTATCAACACGCCGTTTCCATGTAAAGCGTCATATTTTCTATTGAAAATATAATTTATGATATTGAATTTTATGATCTTGTTTTTCATTGTTATATATTATGTTAAATATATGTTTCCACATTTACGTTATTATATACACTTTCGAATATGGTGCTATACAGTAGCGAACGGCGTATATATGGGTTTTATTTCCCGTATAGTTCTGAAAAGTGCTATTGTTCGATATTGTGTATTTGGAAATTAGGTTTTTATTAGTTTTTTAACCTCTTTAGGGAGCTGTTGGTGAATTCATTCTATTTATAAGGAGAAATTTAATAGATCAAATGTTACTACTGGAAGTGAAATTGAAAAACTATATTGTGTAAGAATAAATTTAGAAAAGTCCAAATTCTGTGAAGCGATTTTTGTGTTATCAATTTGCGTGGCATTACTTTTTCGCTGCAATTTTTTAATATTTGTTTTACAAAATATTTTTCCGATTACTTTAAACTAAAACAAACAACCTTTGTTAATTTCACATGGTTTAAACTGTTATCGTCTCATGATGATTTTGTCTATAAATCCATCAAAGTCATTCGATTATTTTGCTCATCTGGTGCTGTACATAGCAACAAACTTGCCTTATAACATTGCAATTTTCAAATGTATATCTTTCATAAGAAGTCCAATATTATTGCATAGCATGTGACAATAATGTAACATAATTGCTTGCTTTCGGATATCAGCATATATTATGATTAGCTTCAGCGTATACAGTTATCCGCTTATGTGTATATATGAGTGATCTCTAAAAATGTACAATTATAACTGAATATATTATAACATCAATAACCAAAGCAACTCATTATTTTAAATATCAGCCTTTTAGTATTAAAGTTGAACACGATGATCGAAAAAATCAAATCTTATATTATCGAAAAATAAAACGCTTACACTAAGCGTTTTATTTTTCGATGATAATTATATAGGCTATACTTCAAATATCGAGTTAATGTACAGAATACTTATTTATAAACGCTTGAAAATTCATTATCATGAAAATAAGTGTTTGAAGTTGGCCCTCAAATCAGAATTTACTACACGAATACATTGCCATTTAAAACCGTACAAATTAAGTTTATGTATATATATCATCACAATGCTGCTCTCAGTCTCAAAAGTGAATACTTTTTTTCGGAACGCATATGCTGGTCGCTATAATTATAATGCATGATTGCTACCAAACCATATATATATTTTTTGCAAAATAACCCGCACTAGCTTGCTGTTCTCTCTTCATAGCCCTAACTTCAATTACAATAACTTTATATAGCATTTTCTCACACTGTGTCACACATATAAGGCAATAAAAGACCATTCATGTCAATTAAGAAACTTCATTACTTTTTCAACTTATGAAAATGTGTATATATAAAATTTCACCATTATTATGTATATGTTTCAGTTGATAAATATATAACCTATAGCTTTGTGCTTTTTCAATTTACCATAGATCCGTTTTTGGATTTCTCAATATTCGCAATTAGATCTCAAGCACTTTTTCGATTTCATTGTACCTTTTAGTATTTAAATATTCAATTTAGTGGAAAACAAAATATTGTCATTATAAATACCAAAAAAGCAATGGGTGAAATATTTACCAAAATCACATAAACATTGAACTTTCATATATATCTGCTTATTTTTAATTCAATGTCTGGAGATTTTTGACGTTTTCGCTTTTAAAAGCAAATTCTACGTTGTCCATCACTTTTTTTCCTACTTTTGAATTCTTCCTCAGCAGCCTATAATGTAAAACATTCTTATACCAAAAAACTAAAACATTTCATTTAAATTTCAACGATTTTGCATTTATCCACTTTTACGAGAAAACCGAAGTCCTTAAATATGGGTTATATATTGAAAACTGGCAGTATCATATATCATATAAACCTGCATGCTGCTGATAGCCCATTTGGATAAAGTTATTATTTAAAATATGCCACTAAGACTGAATAAACTATTTTTCTACTTGTCCAGAAAGATGTTCGGTTAGTTGAGGGACCGTGGGTTCGACTTTCTCGATGTAAAATATCACAACCACAGATTGTTCTTGAAGAGTTTTACACCCATACAAAATTTAATTCCCTATAGTGCTGACGTATCATAATAGATTTATTTACCTTGCCTTTATAAATTACTTTGAACAAATTCATAAATTATAAGTAATTTATGAATTTGTTTCATTTACACCAATATTTATACTGTGACAATTATTGAATTTAAAATATCTGGCGGCTGACTTGATGCGGTTATATTGTCTATAGTTTTGTATAGTGGTCCGGCAAGGGGGAGTTCGTGGGTTCTTCTCTAACTGCTTGTAGAGCTATATTCTGCTATTCATTATTTGCTTTTCTCCAATGAAATATAAACATTGGGACTAACATAATTTTAATATTTTGCGTGGTGACATTATTGTTTCAATATACCCCCCTCTGTATTATCAACTTAATATTTATAATATAAAATTTACTACAAAATTTCATATTTATTCGCTGATAATAAAAATCTTCATAATCATAGTTCAATGATACTTTTTTTATATTGTTATTGTAAATGCAAATATAAGTTTCAAAAGAATTTATGAAACGTATTAGTGTTCAGATACATAGAGAATTAAAAATATACTGATAAAAAATCAGGGACTTTAACTATATACAGATATATTATTATAACATAAGATCAGAGCTATAATTTTTAAGACATTTGTCTTCAATTCTAGGGTTATTTAAAATATTTTACTAATCTACATAGCATATAACATCCACGAATTTACCAGCATACCCCGTTCAAAACAATGGCGTTTATTTCCCATATATTTCTGTACCATTTTGGACTTCAGGGGGGGTCTTGTAAGAATCCATAAGGAAAATCCGGCCTTCAGCAAAATATACTTTAAGTTCGCTACATTTATAGTTTCTGACCCACTTAAACTAAATATTAACATAAAACCAGATGCAACAGTTTCATTAGAATCTATTTAGAGGCCCAATACCAGTGCAGGGTGTTGGGAACTGCAAATGCTCACAGAGTTGTGTATACTTTTATATTCAGAAAAATAAAATTTGATGATTCATTGAATTACAATGTTATTTTTCGCATTTGAAGTTTATGAATTATTTCCGTCATTTTAAATTGAAGTAATCATGAAAAATTGTGTGTTTCTTGCGGACAGCACTATAAAGAAGCGTACCGTACATATAGGATATTTTCAAGAGCGCAAAAATAACGAACAGTGCTTGCTGCTGTATTTGTATATTCTATATGATACAAAGTTATTGAGATTTTACAGTATAACTAAAAGCACAATACTTTTACAGATGAAAGAATAATTGTAGAATATCAACCTCCCCAAACACTTTTTTTATACCAAATTATCCCTTCTGGAGATATTTATCTCCAAAATAACGAAACCAGAGTTAGAACTTACATCGATTGGTTAGAGTTGTTTGATGACATAGTTAGAACGGGCATAGATTATTGGTTGGAGAGTAAATGAGCTAAACTAGGGAGATAAATATCTCTACAAGGAATAATCTAGGTAAAAAAGTGTTTTGGATAGTTCATATTCAAATCTTGACTACTACTGAACTATTCTTTCAATTTTAAAAGTATTTTACTAAGACTGCGACTTTTAACATATACATATACTTTTGTCGAATTGGTTCCAAACCATAATCTGAAATTTCAGTATTATGGGTTTAGTGCTAACTGTTACATCGTACCTGATGATGAGATATGAAGGAGCGAAACCGCAGTTGCATACCAAACATAACCTGCATATACATCCATATTTCCTTGGTTGGGAGAATATACTCCCCCGAGGGTTAAAGGGTGGTAAACACCCTACTGCTAATATATTAAAATAAAAGTAATAAGTATTCTCCTATAATATATATTTCATTAGAACTGTTAATTGAAGAAAACATCAACTGCTGCTTCTTAATAATCTTCATATTTACAGTAATTGAAGTAGTTTAGCATAAATTGCTAGATTATTATTTAGTCTTATTTGATATATTCAGTATAATATCCTCAGTTTATATTACAGTATGTCTTATGAGTCTTGGATTAGACGAAACTATAATCACATACAATATCGGTGATAATAAGACCTTATATTTATTATAACAAATTCGGCTTTGCTAACTTGATAACCACACAACAAAATTCCTAATATTATAACAGAGCAGAGTATATGTATAAAAATTAATATGCAATAATATTTCTAGACAGATTTTCCTTATGACCTGAGGTCCCACTCACAACATGACCAAAAACTCTAGAAAAACGCGAAAAAACAAGATATTCCACCATTTCATGCAAAACTACTAAACAATGGAAAACCCATCACGAAATCGAAATATAATTACTCAAAATATTCCTTTATAATAATTTCTCGCCCGCATCATCCACACATCCCCCCGCGCACATCATGCATCTGATCATGCTGCTGAAGCCCCCGAGGCCCCCAAACCATTTTTGTATGAGTTTCGAATTTATGTGGAAAAAGACGGGTTTTATTATTGTAATTTCTGCATAATAAGTAATAGCAGATCATTTTATCAACGAGTTGTGTATATGTTGTATGCTATAGAGGGCGAAAGGAAGAAAGAGAAAAAATGAAAAGTGGCTTCGTTTTTTCCTCGAGGCCCGCATATTAATCAGCACAGTGTTCTGGAGTTCGGAGGAGAAGTGTATAAGATTAGAAAAACGACACAAGAGGTTGAATGAATTGCTCTGACCTCCAAATGGATTAGATGGAATGCTTAGGAAACAGGGGAAGATGAGAAACGAATATGTGAGATGCAAATTCAATAAATGTGGAAGTCAGAAAATTTATATTAGGCTCATTGGTTAACTGTTAGTTTTCCTTAATTTCGTTTGCTTTTTCAGGGTATATAGGCTACTGTTTTTTCAGACTGTTGTATTTTTTTTATTTGACAATGTAGGGATTGCAGAATCTTCAGCGTATTTACGTGAAATTGATAAAATATTCCTATTGTTACATTCGATAAGTTTAAAACGAAATTTAGTGGAGATTTGAAATTTAATATTGGACATTGCCAATAAGCAATATCTACAGCACTGCTAGCAGAATCTGAATTAAAAACACATATATATGAAAATATTTCACCAAAATATAATCGGCCTAAATCAGGGCCTATAAACAATGACATAAAGCAATAAATTAAAAAATATTGTTGATATTCTTCTTCGCAGAAGTAATGTCGAAGGGATAAGTCACAAATCATACGATATTAAGAATAGCTTAATTATACTAGGTTCGAATTCCACTTGATAGTATTCCTCTATATATGGCACGTTATTGTCTACAGGCCCATGGCAAAACCTTGTATAGTCCTATGCAGGAAATAATGCGTAATTATTACGTAAGAACAACTTTACGCAATATTTCGTTTACATAAGCAATATTGCTCTGCTGTACTCAAAGAGAAAATTCAATTTTTCACTGATCGTTGCATTTCCACACAAACTTGTTAAAGCTGCGCCTCCAAATCTCATAGAACTTCAGAAAACAAAACAAAAGGTCAACCTATAAAATTCGAATTTTAATGTCCTTATAGGTGAATAACATGTATGAATCAAAGGGGTCGAAATCGAATAAAGTGTAGTGTAACTTTTCCCTTATTGTTTGTTTATTGAACAATCGAATATCTTGAAAATGAATATCGAACATCGAACATTTAACCAAAGGACATGAATCAAGACAGTATTGAACATATAATCGAATATAGAGTATACAGAACATAAAATCGAATGTAGAACTCATAACAGAACATATAATCGTAAAGCTAACTTTGGACATGTTATAATGTTATTTGATATGGAAGGTATAATGGTATAGCACAAATTAAAGTTATTCAACATACAGGGTCTAGACCGCCTAATCGATCATAAAACGTATTTAATCAAACATCGAACGTGGAACATGAATACATAACTTATAATCTATAACAAATCGAATATCTTATAATCTATAACAAATAGAGTACGATTATAACATATAACAAATCGAATATCGAACATAAAATCGAATATTGAACATAAAATCGAATATCGAACATATAATCGAACATAATACATGTAATCGAATATCGAACATTTTATAATCGTACCTAATACATATAATCGAATATAAAACATAATAATCGAAGAAAGTATAACATTCCAGCACATTGTTCCTCTTGTTTGTTCGTAGAATGTTCCTTCGATTCTAATGAATAGCTAATCTATTAGATTTCCATTTGGTGAAAAAAGTTGTTCCTTGAGCCATGCGTTGATTAGAATAAAGATGTCTCACTACACTTTTTTTCTGCTCCATTTGGTCCTTAGCCAATGAGCGAGGGGTGCTTCTATTAATCTTAATGCATTTTGGAAAACATGGCTACAGAATACGAAATGCTTTTTGTTCCTTTCAATATGTAAATGCAACGAGTTTTGAACCTTTTTTACTCTTAAAACTATAAAACTACCTTCATTTGGAATTCCAGATCAACTAACTGGTCATCCACACCCTCAAATACCTTTAACTTATCACCAAACGAGAAATAAAACATTGCAGGTTGAATACCGTCCTAGGAGCGAGACGTGTTTATACTCTCCTCAGTTTGTTATTGATGCTGTGATGTCCTCATGAAGAGGAAACTGGACCGTGCGGTTCACTTTTTTTTTATTTGTATTTATTGGAGGTTTTTGGGCGGGTGTTGAAGTTTTGGTAATTGGTTAATCGGCGATAGAATAATCGGGTTTTATTCGATTAATCTATTTTTTTTATTTTTCGGTTTTTAACAGTGTTTTACGGATTTTGTGATTTTCTCGATTTTTTCGAAGTAAATTTTACGATTTATATATATATAAATTAGAATTAGAAGATGATATAAGCACCTAAAAGGACGAAACCTTCCCAGTTCCCAAACCCATATTCCATACATAGGTGACAAGGTGGTAAAACACCTATCTGCTGAAGCCCATATTCCTCTAATATTGGGTATTATATAAATTCACAAATAAATAATAACAATAAAATTCCGTTAATGGGTGATTTGTTCCAAATTCTAAAGCTTCAGCAAATAATTTGATATAAACATCGATGAGTTCGTGAAATAAAAAATTTCACGTTTTATTTTTTATTTCATTTTGTGCAGTAATGGCGAGTAATCGATTGTTTTCGATTATAATCGATTCCTGAAAATGGGTTAATCGCAAGTACGGTTATATGAAATCGAAGCAAATATTTTAATTTTCAACTCTGAAAGCTTTAAAAAAAAACTTCACGATTTAGTCATTCCCTACATAACAATTTTCAATGATATAACCGCTTTCCTTAAATATTATTAACGCACAGAATTACCCACTGATAATAACATAATTCATCAATTATATTGTCCGAGAATCCAAAAGTCATCTTAGACACACCAGCCCTGTGACGTCATAACTTTTTCCTAAACAAAATCTCTTAAAAAAAAGAGTTTGTCCTTGTAAGCAAATGTTCTCCGGCAGTCAAGAAGTCCATTAAAAGGTTTTGAAACGAATTCCAAAAGTGTGGGAGGAGGATAGAAGCTTCACACTTCAAGGAAAGGAGAAAAAAAGTTGATAAAAACATAAATAATTAAATTGAGACATGTGGTTTCTCGATAAAGGGGTAGAAAATTTCCCACTAAGTAAATCAGTATAAGAATAACGCACTGTATGTATAACCCGGCCTCCTCGTCTGTTGAAAGGAAATGTATAAACTATTTGTGTTTCATTTAGATTAAGGCGTGGTCAATGTAGGCTGGATTTTTAGGGAAAGAAAATAACAGAAGCTGTCGGTGTGCAAAATATTTTGAGAAATTCTAGTGCTGTTATGATTGTATATAATAAAAAAAATTAATATTATAAAGTAATGAATGTTTTTTTTCGGTTCTAGAACGAACTTTTTTTTATGGGTGTTTAATTTTCGATGGAATTCTCCGCATAGATTATAAATAATCTGACAGCCAAACGTTTTTGTGTTCTATTTTATTACCATTACCATCATAATATCAATAAACGTTTTTGCAATAGTAGCAATACGATGTTTAAAACAAAATATCTAGCAAAACATTTCACGCATTTCAATACGCGTATTTATCCCGAACAAAAAAAACACCATTGTTTATAATTAAAAAAATAAATTACGAATTTTACACTTCATAAAATTTAAACGCACCAAATTTGTTGAAAGGGAAACATAAACAAACTGGCTAATGATTCATGAGAGAGAAAAAACTAACTCATTGTTCCAAGACTTTAATTCATTTCAAAACATTATACAAAACAAAATTCTCATCCGGAATTTTTTTTTCGCGTTTTTTCCGCACCGAGCGGAATTCTCTTTCGCTTGACCGGAGCGTACAATGATGATGTGACAGTGATTTTTTTCCCTCACTCTGATCTCTCTTTCCTGCCTGGGCCCTGGTGAGGTAGTAGGGATGGCTGGGGGAGTGGTCAAGACGTGTGCCCGACACGCGAGGTAAAAACCTGTATGGGTACAAATTGATCCTTGTAATCCTTTCAACAGCATTGCGTGATGACCTCAAAAGTAAAGATAAGGAACCAATCGGATGATGAGGTTTGATGATGTCATCTGAGAGATTCAGGAAGATGAGGGTTTTGGGGGAAAAAGTGGAAATTGCTCGTTCGAAGTCGGGTGAAAAAAAGAAAAACGATTTTTTTATGTTTTATTTTTTTCTGATGGGTTGTGCACTTCGAAAAATGGGGTAAGCCGGACGACGGAATACAGCGGACTACGTTGGACCAGACAGGACTACGATGTACTATGGTAGAACTACGACGGACTATGTTTGGAATATGTCTGACGATTGCGGCGGTTGGAATACGGTCGGACTACGCTGGACTATGGTCGAACTACGCTAGACTACAGACTGACTACACTGGTCTACGGTCGGACTACACTGGTCTACGGTCGGACTACACTGGTCTACGGTCGGACTACTATGGACTACGTTCGGACTACGATGGACTGCGGTCAGACTACGATGAACTACGCTGAACTACGTTGGACTACGATGGATTAGGGTCGGATTACGTTCAGAGCGTACATCGAACTGCGCAAGTGCAGAACTCTTCGATTTTTACACGACAACTAGTAGAGTGAAACTAATACTAAATAAGCTTACTAGATGATTAAAATTATATTCGAAACCCTTGCTTATCTGCCAGTTGTGAACTACATTATTAAGTACTGAACTATTTATTTTCTTGAAATGTAGCAGCAGATTAGAAAGTATCAAAATTAAGAAAATAAATAAATGGAATCTGCTGGCTACTATGATTTCATTACCAACGATTCAGCCTGACAATAGTGATTTATGGTTATACAATGCCATAAATATTTCGAAAGTTAAAACTTTGCAGTGTAATGCACCAACGATTAGAATTTTCACTCGAGGAAAAAATAACTGTTTGAATTGATACAAGGGGAACAATATGCAATGAAAATTCGAAAAGCAAACCCAAACAAAGTCGAAATTCCTGGATCCGAGATTCCGAGTGTACCAATTTCGAACATTTCGCTTTGTATTTAAATATAATTATATATGAAAATTAGGCTTTATTTTAAAGTTTTTATTATTATCTTTTTTAATTCGAACATTGCAAACATGAACATCATCAATTCCAAACAACCTATTAATTATATTTAAAACAAATCAAACCAAACCACCAAAAAAACCTGCTCCCAAAAATTCATCCTGCCACCAAAAAAAAAAACCGTCCCTATATAACCAGCTTATTGAATGAACTCTCCCTCCTCTCCTGGTAACCAGTCGTCTCCATAGTGATATATCTCTTATTGTCTCATCCCAATTTGTCTTGGGGGCAGGGCAGGGCACACTTTGGGTGGGGCAGTAAGGAAGTAACAGGGTCAACGTCACTTTGGAAAGAAATGATCACAAAACTACTTGCTCCTTATTGCTGCACAGTAGATGCTGTATGTCTGTGGTGGGCGACATTTGTATAAAGTGAATTGGATTGAATTGATTCGTAGATGTTGAATTGAATTAGGCAAATAGTCGAAATCGAATTTCTAGAGGTCGCAGTTAATGGTAATATTTTTATTAAAAGTAATAAATTTCTAGACTAGTACATTTTTAAAACTAAACTAATCGTAAATAGTATATTTTCACACTACTCGTCTTTAGTCTAACATATTCTGTATAGTCACGTGAAACTCTTATTTTCCAGAAAAGCCCCTATTTTTCAATTAACAAAAGTTACAAAATTCAAATAATTACCACAGACCAATCAGACATCGTGATCTTAAGCCATGTGATCTAATTAAACCAATCGGATGCCGCGATTTGAAAATGGTTTGAATTTCGTGACAGTTTATTGAAAAATACAAGCAGTTTTGGAAAATGAGGGTTTCACAAGACTTTATAGACTATGGATGTTAGCCTATCTGTAGTGTGAAATATCAATAGTTTTCTTTAAAGTAAAACTTCATGTAAATTAGTATTTTTTGCACCAGAAAAAAATCAATGGAAGATATAAAAAAAATTATGGAAAATGTGCTCTCACACTACTTTGAAGCTTCCGTAATCCCTTGATCCCAAATTACTATTTCACGTGCTACGTTACTTTAATTGATAGCTTTATATTTTGATCAATAAAAGAAACAGATTTCATATAAGATGAAATTCAATTTAAAGACAGAAAATTGAATATTTTTCTAATTCGCCCATTCTGATGATGTTCTTATCTACATTATACTAACTACATTATATTATTGAAAAAGAAAGCATTTATCAAAATTTTCGTATTATACATGAATGTCGCGTTTTTTAATTTGCTTACCCACGTTATCGAATGAAATTGAATTATGTGATAAGTTATTTGAATTAAATATGAAACCACTTAATCTTGCCCATCTGCACTGAAAGGAGCCAGCAGTGTTATGTGTGTATGAAGGGGGGTATACACACGGTTGCGAAGGGTCTTGGGGAGGGGGAAGTTTGAACTTGCGGGGGTGGGTGGGATGGAACATAGGGTTGTTTCAGGGAGTAATATGGTTTTATAGATTTTATTTAATTTTTTCTTATCTCTTATGATGGTGTAACGATTTTTTTCCTTTATTTTAATGGAATTGTGTTTACTGATATGTTTTTTTCCTTTATCACGTTTTTGTTATGTAAGTTTGATCATTAATCTTAATAGTTTGAGTGTTTGACAGAAGATTTATAAATAATTGTGTTTTTTCTTCATGTTCTGCTGTTGTTTACTAGGAAAAAGTCAATAATAATAATAATAATAGTGTTTATAAGGAATATTTGCAATGTCATTTGTCCTCAAAAAAAGTTTTCTATTTTTCGTCTATAATCGAACATCGTTTGACATTGAATTTCTATTTCAATAATTATGAATATAAGTCCAAGTCATTTTGTTTTCGACGAGTAGGCGTTTTCGGAAACATTGCCATCTTCTTAAAACATTTTTTTATAACTCCATTACGCTTCTATTTCTTTCATACGTTTCCAAAAACTCTATTAATTCCACGGCATGGAGCAGATTTTTTTTTCTTATTCTTGCTCGTTAAATTGGAAGATATCTGTGAAAATTCTACGAATGATGAATTTCAGCTCTTACGGACATCATTAAAGCAAATTAAAAGTAAAATAGGTTTACCGGAAGTGAACTAAATGATAATAATTTTTTTTATCGCTCACCACAAACATTTCTTTGTCTAAATTATCTCTTTGTTGAGATATTTATCTCAGAATCAATTGAACTCATGTAAGATAGAACATCGATTGGTTGGATCTCGTAAGATGGCGATCACTGATTGGTTGAAGTGGAAATGAACATAACTAGACAAAGCAGGGAGATGTGCGCGGATACAGTCGCCGATTTCGGGTGACGGATTTCTGAAAAGTAGTGAAATCGAAGACCATAAATATTTTACGTTTTCATGTCAAAATAGGTTGTTCTAATGTGATTATTAGAATTTCTTGATAAAT
>JAQFYR010000204.1:0-14833 GCA_034694985.1 Campodea silvestrii
TAATATTTTGTGTAAATAATTTGATTCCCTAACCGTAAATCTAATGGACGGTTTCCAAAGATTTTTTTAAAAAAAGTGACTCCGGAAAACAGTACATAACATTTAATTTATAAGAAAGTCATGTAATGTTCCCGATGGAGAGCAATTTTTTTCTTTGTCTTAAATTGTCGTAATGATGCCTGTTAAGTATATAACAATATATTTGTTTCACTACCTATTTCTAAAACAATCTAGGCTGTGTTTCAAAATGATACTTTGATATTTTATAAGACATTTGTTTTATTAGTAGTAGATCCTACACGAAAGTGTTTTATAATTGGTAGAATCTTCCCAAATGCCACAATGATTGAATTTCAACCAAAACTGAGTCATCCATAACATAAGGAATATTACCAACTCTTTTATTAACACTTTACCAATACTAAACCTAACGACTGCAATATATCAAGCCCAGAACACTTCACCTCATACTCAGATCCATCCTCTACTACGGTATAGTGCTCTCAAATTTAAAATATTTTGCTATTCGAATATTAGATTTTTTTCGGACTGAATAGGCCTATTCGAAAATTTACTGATAAAAGAAAAAAAGTGTTTTTTTTCTTTTATAATTTAATATCTCCGTCAGTTTTTAAGATATTTCGTCGGAACAAAAAGAAGATCTATAGAAAACATCTGATTTGTCTAAAAAAACTTTGTTTCACGAAAATTCGTTCACTACAAGGCCATCTATAACAAAAAATATTTCGTCTCTGAAAAAAAAAACCATTTTGGGTTCCTTACTTGCTTTCAAAAGATGACCTCACCTTTCTTGTCATAGACGGCCTTGTAGTGAATGGATTTTCGTGAAACAAAGTTTTTAGACAATTCAGATGTTTTCTATAGATCGCCTTTTTGTTTCGTCTAAATATCTTAAAAACTGACGGAGATATTAAATTCTAAAAAAACGGGAAAATAGGCTACGAATATTTGAATAATTTTCGCCACGAATATTCGAATAGTTAAAATCCCTATTCGTTCGATCACTGGTAAGTTTCAGTACCTAAGTAACAGCTATTTCTATTCAGACGAAAAAATATAAACTTATATATAATGTTGAAATTGTGAGACCTGCCTAATAATGAAAAAGACGCGGTTAAGCTTTTACAAGATTATTGTGTGCTACCCAGTGAAAGAAAATGTGAGAACGGACATAATGCAATATTGCATTTTGGTGAACGTAGGCCTAACGTTTTTTTTTTCAAATGCAACGTGAAGAAATGTCCGAAAAAATTGCTGTGCGAACTGGAAATTGATTTGAAGGCTCGAGACTTCCGTTTGTTGATGCAGTGAGATTTAAGCATGCGCCTGAAAATATAAATAATTTTTTGGGAATATCAGAGTGTATCCCTTCAGAACATGACCTTAATCTGTAGTTTTCAAAAATTATAAATGCAAAATAAGTTATTTTCGTGTAGATATTATTAATTTTTGGTAGTCGCAATAACAGACATGATACCTAAAGGTAGTCGCAATAATAGACATGTGACATATCGGTAGTCGCAATAATAGACAAGTACCACGAATGCTACTAAAATTTACTAATAATGACATTTCTGCACGAATATGTAAATAATTTACTAAATTTCACGCTGTAAAATGTAATACTTGTTTCCGATTGTCAACAAATAAAACGTACCGACAACGTGCTATTTGAAGTAATAGGCCTACTCCGTTAAATTGGTTATAATTATTTTAAACTTCAATGTTTTTTATGGTAAATGAAATTATATATTTGAACGCTTGAAATAAAAAATATTCCAGTAATTCAATTAAATTATGAAATACGGAATTACTATACAAATCTTATTTCTTTATAACTGTTTGTAATAATTGACTTTAAATAAATATCAAAATTTTTAAATTTGTACTGTGACTATATTAAATAACTATTATGACGCATACATTAGTGAGCTTTTGAATTTTGGAAACAGTTTGTCTCCGTGAACAGGAGGATAAATAAATTTACTAGATGACGAAAGTTAAATTGGGCATATACAAAATTATCTTCTTCAATATACTATATTTTCTCGATCTGAATAAAAGTGCAACCGCGTGTAGAATTGCTCTATCATACACTTAAGCTTCTCACCCACTACGTCGGTTCGGAACGAACCCCGAACAAAAATATCGTATTCATTAATATAGGTGAAAGATTGCAAACGACGTCGGATTGGAACGAATATTTCCATTTAATTATATATGTTAACGAATATTCCGATCCGACGTGGTGTGCGCTATAGCTTTATTGTTACGTTTCGCATTTTCCAGCGGAAAAATACCAAGAGGTAATTATTACAGCCACAGCTGCAGACTTTGTTATATTTTTCTGTGCAGACTCTTCTATGTTTGAAAAATACAAAACATTTTTCTATGTCTGAAAAATACAAAAGCAGTGGGAGATGATGCAAGTGAAACCGAATCACCTAATACTAAATGAAATGTAGGTCCCTTAGCTGAACCCCACTTAACACTAGTAATGAAGTTACTAATTACATTTTTCAGGTGGTTTCAAGCCATTTTCCGTGTAATATCAACTATTAATTTTAATGCAACATGCCCTGTATCGAATGCGGTCATTAGTGTAACTGCTCAGCAGTTTAGGAACCTTGATCACGTATTTTATACTAACTGTATAAGTGTACATTTTATCAGCAAAAAGTCTAACTTCGGATACGAGAAGCATTAATATAATCCACGGGAAAATGTATTAATAATTATTGTATAGTAACCGTAAATAAATTTGCTAATAACACTTGAATAAACTTTCGCCCGATAACAATTTATATAAAATGTGAAATTTCCACTTTCTTCTACTAACGATTAGATTGTGTAAACATGTATTTGCTTCTATATGGTGTTGCAGTATGTACAGTTTCTGACGAAGAAAAATCTGGCTTCTTCGTAATTCGTATTGTAGTGGTCTGCACGCTTGGGGTTAAACCGAGAGGCGCCGGGTTCGATTCCCACTGGAGAACATTTTTTTTTCTGATAAATTGTTGTTTAATTAATGTAATGATGCCTGTTAATAACATTGCTTTCATTAGTGAGGAATCTCACGAATGGTGACAAACTTGTAAAAAATGAATACAAGTTTGCTTTCGGTTGGAAAACACCATTGTCTCTTTCTCAAAAGCAACCCTTTCTATGAAAAAAAAAAAAGTTTTATATGCTGGTACTTTTTGGACACACTCCGTGATCACTTAATTTCTCACTTTAATAATTTCAATTTATTTTTGCATTTTGTAAATTCGAAAAATGGGATGTAAACTAGTATTATCTAAGAATACAATATTTCAATAAGTAATCTGACTTATGATTCTTTTTTAGGATAATGTCAAAAGATATCACCACAGTTTAACAAAAATAAAATAATGAAAAAATCGTTTTAAACTTTTTAAATAACTGATTAAAAAGTATTATAATGTTTGCTTGTTTCATGCAAGGTATTTGTATATTGAGTATTGGAATGAACAAAAAACAGTTTGGGTAATTATTTACCACAGCTCCCTCACCTGGGATTTTCGCATGTTATATATCAATGGATTCCTTAGACTGCCAGGATTCCAAATATGTAAATATTTCTTGGTGCTATTCAAAAATGACACAGATATTATTATTTCAAAAGTTATAAAAACACATTGAAAATCCCAAGTTTGTTTGTGAGAAAGTGAAATATGAACTAACCTGACCTAACCTTACCTAACCTGACCTCAGTTGCCCTAACCGGGGTTAGGTTAGGTCAGTTTAGTTCATATTTCACTTTCTCACAAACAAACATGCGATTTTCAATGCATTTTTATAAATTTTGAAATAATAATATCTGTCATTTTTTAATAGCACCAAGAAATATTTACATATTTGGAATCCTGGCAGTCTAAGGAATCCATTGATATATAACATGTGAAAATCCCAGGTGAGGGAGCTTTGGTAAACAATTACCCTTATTTTTACTGGTTACATGAATAGGCCTACATGACAGTACTTACTGCAGATTGTATAATTTATTACTAAATAATGAAAAGTAAATTAATAACCTAATGTTTATGCCATACACACATTTTGAAACTGAATATATTTGATTCATTTACTTTTTTCATCAAACCTCTAATGTTAGGGATATACAGTAACAATTAAATGAAATGCTTGGAAGAATTGTTTAAGTACAAGTTTGACTAATTCTTGTTTGCTATATATTATACAATACCAAAGCTTTAACTCTGGTAATTACGAATTATGTACATTGATAGTTTGATACCCATTGGAATAAGTATCCCACTGAAGTTTCTCGATTTTGTCGCTGTGATTTAATTGCAGCGGTTTGCCTGCATGGTGATAATACATGGTTTTAAATGAGAGGTGTCACACTGTGTGATTTAGTCGCATCAACCGCCTCCCAATTAAAACCATGTGTTATCACCATGCAGGCAAACTGGGTGAAACCACTGTGATTTCTAATGTATAGAAGCACACTAGTGTGACACCACACTAGTATTCATAACATGTTGGGATACATCATTCATATTTGTTATGAAGTTGTTATTTTTTTTTTTTTTTTTTTATAAAAAAATAATAATTTGTTTTGTGAAAAAAAGAAATCGAATCAGAATTTTTATTGTCATAGCCTAACTAACATTACGGTATGAGTCACTCACCTTTGTTACTTGAATATGAGATATTTGAACTGAATATAGATTATGAGATGCCTGAAAATTTAATATCCTGGATGCAGTTGGGCAATACCACTTTTTTTCCACGACGGTACCGGTTCCAGGTTTCATTTGGTATCACGATACTGAACAATACCATGGCATCATGCAATCTTTACAAAATTTTGATGAAAGCTACCGTATATCCAATAATGGTAACGATCCACAAATACGGAAGAAAAGGTCATTTATAGTAGTTTTGAATGCAATTTCAACGATTAAAATATAATTTAATTTCGCAAAGTTATCGGGCTTCAAAACTTACAAATTCAAAAATTGATTGAACATGAGACGTTGTATCATACAAGTTTCAAAATGTTATACGTAATATGCGAGATAAAAACGTAAAACGTAATTTTACATTCGTATATATTTTTAAAGTGCTTTTAGACTTTCAAATGATGTCTGAACAATTTCCATACAACGTTTACCCATAAAGTTATTGAACTCGAAACCTTCCTTTGAAAACCCGATGAAATTTTTTATATTGATATCACACAAGTTTCAAAACATCGTAGCTCACGCAATATGAGAGATAGAAACGTAGTTTTATATTTTTTTTCAAATGACGTGTTAACCATTTCTATACCACTTTTTTCCTTAATGCTATTTAAAAAAATCTAAGTTATAAAAAATTGGTACCGTCCACGGCGGTGTACCGGTAAGAGTACGTAAGACTATATTTTCGTTGGCGGTATCGATATTCGTATTTTTGATATCACGGTATCCTTCGGTACCGGTATAGCGCCCAACACTAATCGTATATAATATTCACAATGGAAACAACACAAGAAATTATAGTTAGGTCTAGTGTAAATATTTGTATTTTGAATTTATGCAAAACAATAATCTTTATTGTCCTTTTTAATTTCAGATTCGACTCAGAGTTCTCTCGTATGATGTTGTTGAAGAAGATTTTAATGGTGCATTTGATATTTTAAGAAGCAGAGTAGATTGTGGTGTGAAAGCAGCGGAATTGCTCTTTAAGGAACTGGATTTTTCAAGACTGGCAGATGCAAAATGTAAGTAGGGGCCTATGGTTTATTGGAGAATTTTTTTCCCAGGAAATTCTCCACTGTGGAGAATTTTTTCAGAAAAACCCAACATAGACATTCTACATATCAAAAGAAGCGCCTTGAACTGTGGATTTCACAAATGCATAGTACTTTCGTCTACAGCAAATAGTAAAAAAAATCGTTTCACAAAAATCGGCAAGTAATTTCTTTTAAAGGAACCTTTCTTCCGTGTTTTTCCCAATGACCGTATATAAAGACGTAATTTTAAGTTGGTCTTGATACTTTTCATATCATTTGAAAGAACTAATTTTTGGCATTGAATCTGTTCTTGAATTGTCTTTTTTGCGTGATTCATTCTGTAGTTATAATGCTTCAAAGTTTTTGTGATCAGAAGTCTCTCGTTACTTAGGCTAACTTGGAAACGCTCTGAATCCCAAAAAGGAGAATGTTGTACATTATGTATATCATTTTCAGATTATTAGACGAAGATACAACAATAATTGAATAATTATTATGGGCATCGATTCAAAAGATATAGCCCAAGCCCACAGGTAAACAATCACAAAATCTATGTATTTGCTCGTTCTGTCAAAGCGTTTTCAATATAGGCCTATCACTGCAAAATGTGAAAACTACCGAACTTTGAAAAAGTGGAGAATATTTTTTCATAGTGGAGAATATTTTTTCTGGGAAACTCCACAGTGGAGAATGTTTTCAAAAAGCCAGAGGGAACACTGATTTAGCTGATGTTGATTCTGATACCATAAAATTCATGACTTTTTATACCGATTTAACTTTTACAGAACTTTGCAAACACGAATGTGCCTTGAAAACATATATTTTATTATATTTACTGATTACATAATATTTCCTTTAATTCAATGCAAGATTGCAAGTGTAGAATATCTAGAGCTGTGCAAGTACATGAAATTTTAAGCCGAGCTTGAGCTTTAGTGCTTGTTCGAGCTCGGCGCGACTTCAAGTATTGGATAGGCCTACTAGATTTTTTGAATACTCAAAATATTTTTGAACCTGCAGATTCACAAGTGAAATTGGGTTCAAAGTTTATACCTTACAATTACAGATGGATAAATTTCACATTTCTGATAAAAGTAAAACGTTAAAAATTTGCAAATTTCAGAAGAAAAATAGTCATTTTTAGATCTTGCGAATCTACTTCAACCTCACGTCTCCAACTCATCTAATGCAATTCGCTCCTCTCCGGGCTAGCGTGACAGTGCTGCTAGTCTGGTGGCAGAAAGATGAGATGCAGTATTTTGTTGTAGACGTTGAATAACCTTGAACGTTTCCATCTTTCTTCGGCTCTGGGCTGTGAAGTTTTAAAATTTGAAAAGTTTTCCCACCGTTTTTTCGTGAGATTTATTTTGGTACTGCTGGAATCTTTAAAGTATTAATGTGAAATACAAAATAATAAATGTTAAGTTATTCAATAATAAATGTTAAAATTATACATCTCTACTTCAGCATATTTTTAATTTTTTTTTATTGAAAATGAAATTATGCTTACCATTTATTTTCATATTGGCTAAGTAATTGATAATATAGGCTGAAATATCGAGTGCTCGAGCTCGAAAGAATATTCCAATACTCGACTTGAGCTCAGCTCGAAGCAGAATTTTGGTGTTCGCAGAGCTCCAGATGAATAAAATCTTGAATTTTCATTGTGAAAGCAAACAGCTGTTCATTTGATATACAACAACAACAACCTTTTTTTTTCCTATAAAAGTGCTGTTAAATTAAACCCATTGCAAATAATTACCAAATTTTGAAATATGTGGCACACTGGCTACATTTAGTTACCGTTTTTACTTGCGTATAATGAGCCCTCGCATATAATGCGCACCCTAAATTTTAAAACTCTGAAAAAATTGCACTGTTTTCTGCCATTTTCTTGTCTCGTGATCACTTTCAGAACAAGTGTACAATTTTAAAAAGCTCTCGCAGAGACGAATCCAACGGTACTAGACGGTTACATTTTCAGGTGACGGATTGGTGCGAAGTTTTGAAAAAATGCTCGTACGCACGCATAACACGCGCTGTATAAATACTTTTCAGAAAAAAAGTGTGTTATACGCAAGTAAATACGGTAACTGCTGTCTCTCATATTAAGTCTGAATCATTTTGTTTGGTCAGTGACCAAATGTAGTGCTTACAAAAAATGTTGTAATCATTGCACTATTTGCACATAAATATGTCCCTGACTAAAACATGTGACAGTTTTTGTTACGAATTTTGATGACTCATGTGGAACCCTCTATTTCAGATGCTGTATCTGCAGGGTTATTGTTGTTACCACCAGGCGTCGTTTCATTATGAGATATTAAAGGGAAGATCCTCAAAATTCGTCCGCTCTCTGGTTGCAGTATATACAACACTTTATCGAATGTTTACTGGTAAGTTAAGAAAGAACTGCACACTTTCCAGTGCTCGAAATGTTGGTGGTCACATAAATTGGATGAAAGCTGAACTGACAACTTCTCACGAAAAATAAGATAGGCCAAAAAAGGTTATTTTGGTTTGTTTTTAACACTTCCTGTGTGTCCAAATGTACATGTTCAATATATCAAATTCAAAATGTATAACACTAGAATCCTCTAAACAACTACCGTACATTTCGCTACCGTACATGACGCGAAAATGCGAAATAGAAAATTACGTCTCGTCAACGATGTATTTTGTTGATTTTTCACATTATAGCTACGCTAATTTCGGTGGTGAATATTTGAAAGTTAAAGACAACCCTTCTTCTGAGGGTATGGCTACCCGGTATCTCATTTTCCAAGCAAAGAAAACATGATTTAAAAAAAAATTAGAAACTCGTTTTGACCAGTCAAATGACATTGGTCACCAATTTTTAAAATAACCAGTTTGACTCAATATTACTCTTGACAAACTCCAATGAACTCTGGTGAATTGTACAGAAGGCTGAAATCCCTGAATTCCGCTTTGACGCATTTTTTTTTCAAGTTCTGTTGCCTGGTGATTCTGGGCATTTACCAGAAACAAATTAAACAACATAAGTTCATCAGAGTTCGAAAGTTCAAAGTCTTTTTGATAACCCTGGATCAGAATTAGAGATAAGTCATAGCAGTTCGTATTTTATTCATAAACGAGTTACTCAACTTTATACACAAAGCACACTCCATTTTTAAAGAAGTCACTCAACACAGGACAAGGTTGAGACGAGCTGCTTGCTTGTGAACATCTCTAGTTCAGATCTTGCATTAAAAAATAGCTTAGTTTTTAATTAAATTTTAATTTGTTTCAGGTTGGTTCTGATATTGAGCACTTTGTAAGCGCCGAAAGTACATCTCAACGAACCTTATTGGAAGGCATTAGAAAGCAGCCATTTGCATTGGTTCTTCGTAATAGTGTACCATTACAATGTGACTGAAATGCTCCCCGAAGGTGACAGTGGCCTGCAGATAAGCTAGATAAAAGCTTCCCACAAAATTGTAGTGCGGTCTCTTGCAGATCATTGCATTTGTGTTCAGAATTTGTACGTAATGATACCGGATCAACAGAATTCAAGGGTTTTAACTTTATGTTGACTATGCAAATGTATTTTAAATTTGAATAATTTGTAAAATTTCATGCTACAATTATTTTCTGCACAAACAACTTCATCTTTATCTGTTATGTTATGGACAGAATGTAGGTACTTGCAGAGTTCATCTGGAGAGCTCAGTTTTATCTTGCATAAGAAACACTTCATATTTATTTTGAAAACTTCGCTATATACTTTTGATACCAGCTATATTTATGAAACTCAAATGAGTTAACTTCAAATAGAACATATTTTCTAATAGAAGATAAAGCACCCCCAGAACAAAAGGGCCGTAAATCTGAAAATATTTTTGTAAGAAAAGGGTTAGTTTGCACTGTATTGTGCAGCAGAAAAATTATATTCAAAATGTACATTACTGTGGCTTCCAAATTGGCTAAACAGAAATAGTAAAAATATTCAAATTGAGATATAATGGCACTTTAAAAAGCTGCATTCCAAAAAAATTATTTCAGAGTTACGGCCCTTTTGTTGTGGGGGTGCGATTATTTTTGATTTTATTTGTTATGTACTTGTATTGTACAGCTTTAAACAAATTGATGTATTCACTGAAAACAAAATACAATATGTTATACTCAGAAACATACCAATCACTCAAACCATGTATATAGGTGTTCTTTTAAAATAATGAATTTACATATTATCCTTTTTCACTTGTGTTAAACGAATTAGCAATTCACGAATACAACCAGATACATCGGAACACTTGTTAAACTTGTCAATGAATTGCCAAGACATTTTTACAATATGAACTAAACTCGACATTAAAAATGTACGATAATTTGAAGCAAATATCAATACCTTTGGTAACTGACTTTACAGCAATAGTGTTATTCTCAAAGATGACATAAACATTAATGAAAAATGACTGTTTTGATAGATTTTGTAGAAATGAAAAATGACTGTTAGACTTGTATTCTTATTTCTGTTTATATTTGCTGTGTAAAAACATTTGTACTATATATAATATCATCACTTTCATTCTTTCAATGTTGTAGAAATTAGGTCTGATAAAAAACTGTTGTAAATATCAAAGATCTTCACATAAGAAAAAGTTATAACAATGCAGATTATTTTGTAACCTTAAGGACCAGTGTCTGCAAAAAATAATAACTTGGTATGTCAGCCAACTTTTCAAGTTTCTATATTAGAAAACACTGCTTTGGTCTTTTAATAATTGTATATAGCACTGTTTTTGTATGTATGTGTATTGTATGTGAATTATTGTATATTGTATGTGAATATATTGTATGTGAGGAAACAGTTTTTGTTATTGATGCCCATGTACTTTCAAAATCCTACTAAATATGAAAAATTAAGCAGTTCTTAAATAAGTGCAGTGTGGGGTAGAATCTTACTGTTCATGTGGCAGTAAAGTGATACTGCAAAACAGTTCTTTATAAACCATTTAGATGCATTGGGATTGCACTGCTTTGCAGTACTGGTTTTACTGCATAAAAAATAGATTACTACTACTGAAGCAGTAGTATTTTACTGCACGCATTCCATTGGTAAAGAACTGCTATGCAGTACATTGACTACCACTGATGCAGTAGTATTTTACTGCATGCATTTCCCTGGAAAACAACTGCTATGCAGTACTTCGACCACCACTGATGCAGTAGTATTTTACTTCATGCATTTCACTGGAAAACAACTGATATGCAGTACATTGACTTTTACTGCAGTGTTTGTTAATTTCTACTGTTTTGGGGTGGGAGCATATTGCACTGCAGTATGTAGTAGTAAGTCAAGTGATATTCACTGAAAATGTACTGCAGCATTTTAAGAGTGCATGCAGAAGAATAAAAAATAAAATTATATAAATTACAAAAAAATAAAATAAAAAAAATAACGTTGCATAATTTCTCTTAAAATTGCAAAAAATAGCTTCTTAAAAATGAGGAAGTTAAAAATAAACATTTGTATTCCTATTTAAGCACTACAGTTCAATTTAAAAAGCACCATTAGCATTCACACTACTCAGCCTATTATTGGTTTTGGTAAAATAATATAATAATAATAATAAAAATGCAAATTTTATGAAGATGTAGGGAAGCAGTAGTGAATAGTAGTCCCAGATTAGAAATTTCATAACATGCCCCTGCACGCGCGGTCTATTTATCTTTAAAGGAAAGGTAAATACTCTTGACATTTCTTTTCGTAAAACAGATTAATGAAATGGTAAAAAGAAACATACTCTCGCGAAATTAGCCAATGATATTTGATATGAACTGTGGAATATTTCGATATAGGTTGATGTTCATGGAGACAAGTTGAATAATATAACCACTTATAATGTAAAAATTATACTGAATATTAGAGGATGATAGGATCAATATTGGTATAGACAGGTGATGAAGCCTGAAGAGACGAAACGCTGTCGCATGCTGAACCTTCCCATACCTATATTTCATACATAGGTGAAATAGTCTCCTGATGAGCTAAAGAGTGTAAAACACCTGTCTACTTGATCATATCATCCTCTAATATTCAGTATTATATTTACATTATAATTATATTACTTTGAGAGTGATGGTTTACCCAGTTTAAAAAATAATAATATAATCACAGCTTTTATATAGTAAAATTAAGGTTTGTTATTAACAGGCATCATTACTTAATTAACTTATAAAACAGTGTTATAGTCCTTCTATAATAATTTATTAACAAAAACCGGTTTCGGTTTTTAAAAAAAACATTTTCAGGCTGATGTGAAAAAAATTTCGCCTTACATATAAGAAACACAAAATAATAATTCTGTGTTTCTTATATGTTATGACAAGCCGAAATTTTATTACACGACGTCGACTGGTACACGAAACCGCTTTTCTTCTGTGACACGATAATGCGCGCCTAGACTGCATCCAAACAATTGTTTAAAATTTGATTTTCCGAAAGTCGATGTACACAGCAAATGTTTTTATTTCTGATTTCCAAATCAGGGGAATCTATCATATTTAAGATTGAAGATGTTGAACATTTAGTTACAGCATGAAAGTGTAGAATTTTATGTCAACCAAATTCAAAAAAAGATTTATTGGTGACGCCGCTGAGAAAGATAAAGTGCAGTAAATGGAGGTTATATTGAGAAACAATTCATTGGTGTTTACAAGGATATAGTACTTTCTACTAACCGTAATTTATTTCAACCGTTTATCTCCATCATATTCTACCGGATTTTATTATGATAAATTTCTTACTTTCCCGCTTGCCCTCGTACACTTATTATTTTAAAGGAATTTTGGGAAATAACGAACAACGTCCGAATTCAAGTCTACCGTTTGAAAATAATCAAATCAAGCGTACTTCGTAACGTCAGTTGCAGTCCTTTTCGAATTAATTACAGCAAACTCAAATTCCAGGTGGTATTTAAATATAAGGCAAGACGACGTTTGTTCACTATTACTGTTAAGATTTCGTAAATTGATTTTCTTTTATTCCACACAATGTCTTATTCTAAATTGCAAATCTGAGGCAATTAATATATGGGATGCATATCACACATGTATTGAAAGGAAGTTGGAAATTTGCACCTTAACCATTCACCGTTTAAGTAAAGTTTAAGAATAACGGGATATTTTTGTTCAGCACAGCTTTTTAGTTAGTAATGGTGGATGGAGTACAGTTTTGCTGCTAGAGTAATAAAGAAAACGTTACAGTAGTTTAAAATAAAAGTGATACTAGTGGGATGCAGATTATTTATATTACGAATATGGTTTATTTCATGTTTTAACTTAACTTTAGAAAGCTTCAATACACAGTACAGAGATATCAAAAGAGCGTATTTGACCTGCATTCCTATTTAATAATTGTATTAACTAAATACAGTTATTTGCTAGAAGGTTACATAAATACCCTACAGTTTACTTTTCTTTTGGAAGCCTCCCTGGCAACTAACCGGATTACCTGCATTAAGAAGCAGCTTCTTAAGTACTTTCATAATACTGTTCAATAAAACAAACTCCCTTAATTCAAAACTATTGACAAAGCCTTAATGAAATTTGCAAATTTAATTTATTACGTTCAATGAAGTACGGTAGCTTCATCCCAGGAAAAGTAATAACTATAAAAAACAGTAGGTAATAAAAAAGCAAAGAAGACAATACATTATTTTCAAACAGAAATTAGTGGGAGCGAGCACTGGTGTAAATCCGTCATTTTTTTTTTTTTTTTTTTTTTTTTGTGAGAGGGAGTTTCAAAAATACATTTCGCAGACTCACAAAGTGCCAGTGTGACGAAACTGCAGCTTTTTTTAAAGGTGTTGGGTAAAATATAATATTTTGAACTGGATGTTGATGCTAGTTTTACAGTGATTTAAAAATACGTTATTACCGTGATACACAGTGGTATAGTGAGGTTCGAGGCGTATGGAGCGAAATTTCTTGATACGCGCCGTTCAACAACATAATTTTTTATAAATCTTTATCGGTAGCAACCTGTGAACTTCCGATATTTCAATAAACAGTGCTTTTTCATCGCAATGACGATGACGAAAATATTTCATAAATTGAGGTGTAATAAGTAGGCAGATATCGCTATAACAACTAGGGGCTCCTTAACATTCTGTTGCCCAGGGCGCCCGAAATGTAGAGATGTAATCGCAGAAATGTCACATTGCACTTGAAAAACCATTCTAAAATCTAAGTGCACAGATCCACTCATAACAACAGTAAAGAATAGTGCAGTGGCTCCAAGCACTATGCTTGTCGGTTTCTTCTGTAAATTCATACGGCAGGCACAATGGCCCCTTCGAAGAATAACATGATGAAAGAGAAGAAAATGCTGTGGTGGAAAATAACCATGTAATATATACAAAACAGCTTTGTCTACAACGTAGGTTTTACAACATTAGCAATATCAATAAGTAATGTAGTGAACTGAACTCTAATTGTTAAAAATGTGTAAAAGAATGAGAACAGTTATTTTAAAAGTTAATTATCTCTGGTATTAAGTCTATACTTTATTTTTAGAATTTTTGACACTTTTAGTCATAACTCCTAAAATTACTAATGTGTAAATGTAAGCCTGCACATTTATGAATAACTTACGTGCCATATTGGACATAAGAGCTAGATAATATCAGCAAGAAACTAAACAAAACATGGATATCCTTTATGTCGTCATGTGTTCCCACAGAAAAGGAAAACCTCAGGATATAACTGAATGTATTTTCTCCAGGGCCGCAGAAATGTGTACATTCAGAAATATAGTAAACTTGGTCAAAACGGCGACAACAGTATCTGGAGTTCCGTTTCTGACCCAAAGAAAACCCCAGTGTGGGAGACTACCCTAGAGATTAAAACTGCATTGTTACGAGAAAAGAGAAATCTGTAACATCAGAATCGCATTTACGTTAGAGTCAACACTGTCCCACATGAACCAATTTGGACAGATTCAGTCGCAAGAATGTCACCTCCGAACTTCGGAAGATCCTGTTTTAAAGAAAATGACAGCCTTATAGTTCCTCTTGATTTATTTCC